>QNGE01008914.1:0-14732 GCA_008508345.1 Paragonimus westermani | reverse complement strand
GCTTTATGTACTGCCACGTTTGACGGTACCTGCAACTCTGGATAGACACAACTGTATGCAGAGTTCCCAATCTTGCAGTTCTGTTATGTTGTGGTTAGTGTAGTGAAAACGAAAGGTCACTGTGTGCTACTCACACCGCTACTATTTAGTAGTGAGGCAGGACCATGCATCCTGATATCGAAATGGCAGCGGAGGAAATACGAGAAGAAGCATTGGAGTGCAGCATTGCATGAAATGGTTCTTAGTACTTAAAGGAACTAAGCGTTGGCGCCCATAACAAACGTGTCGTTCTGAAACAACTTTCATGTGCAGATGGTTGCTTAATTGTGGCCATGAGACGACTGGTGTCAAGCGCAAGATAAGTCTGGACTGGTTGGACGACAACAACGCGACCATCCGCAGCTTGGTACGAGAGAAGAACGTGGTGCTTGCCGATTCCACAGCGGACTCAGACAATGAAGACAAGGCAGCGGCAATCCGAAGTCTTCGTGTAATCAAGGACGAGTGGTGGGGAGCGGATGCAAATGCAGTGAGGACGAGCCATCGCAATCTAATAGTCATACCACTACTATTCAGTAGTTGGGCAGGAGCGTGGATTTTGACATTGAAATAGTCGCGGGAAAAATACAAGAAGCAATGAGGTGTAGTCTCGCATGAAATGGTTCTTGGTACATAATAGAATTGATATTAGACATGTTGTAGCAATCATGATGTTTTGTGACTAGTTCCGTGCGTAGATGCGTGTTTTTATGGTCATGTTGAAGCGCATCACTCATGTATTGGTTTTCCGAATAAACAACCCTTGCGTGATCCGTGTTCTTGGCTCATAACATTAGTATTATACGCCAACTGGTTCATTACCTGCAATTAGTCAGACAATTTTGATTAATTCGCATCCACTCCTCCACGTTCAACGACTCCACTCACTATAGCTGGGCTTGCTACATTGCTGAGAACCACATTAAAACCAGATGGTTACGTGATTTCATTATTCAGCGTAAGGCCTAGACCCTCAACAGAAATAAATTAACCAGTTACACGGAAAGCTGGTCATCACAAAGCAAACGACAGGCTTGATACACTGGTCTTCCGTTAATTGTACGAATTCTAAAGTACAAAATGCCGGTCTGCAAATAATCTCACTTGTTTGATATTGTTCACTATAGCGTCAGCCATGAAATACAGCACTTGCCTAATCACATTAGTGACTTCAGTCGGCATGGATTTCGATGGACGGAAAAACATAAATCGTCAGCGTACTTTGACCCAACCAGTCGACAAAAGGCACCAAGTCACTAGGTCCTGTAACGTTCTGTCTATGGGTGATCTGAACAGAAATAACTTGTTTGCCAGACCGACTTCAACGAGTGTCTATCTCACTGTGGTTTGACCACACAACCCGACAGCGAACAAGCAGCAAAGTTTTAGATAGCTCCTCCGACCTTCGACTGACTTATCTCGTTAAATGGAATCAGCCGACGTTTCCCTGAACTTCACAGTGTGCTATGGCCTTCCCATTCTGAAATGTTAACACGAATCGAATGCGATTGAGCGTGGTGAAAACTGTGCATGTACTTTGGCTAACTGAAATCTCGGTCAAGAGTTCTCTTGACACTTTATTGTTGCAACCAGTTTTCTACTCGATAAGTTGTGACTAGAATATTTTCAGTCAAATCTCGGCTTAGATATCTTGGCGGTTATCAGGATGATTCAATGTGTCCATAACTACTGATTGGTAGTGAAAGATTTAGTTAAATTCAAGCTGAGCATTATCGTAGTCTTCACATCCAGATGGAATTTCCAGCCAGCCACTTTCGAAAAAGATCACTGAACTCAAATTTTGCTTTTGTTTGGGCACGTCAGTTGTGTTTCCTTGTCAGAGCAGAGAGTCGAATTCTGGCCACGCATATCCGGAGTTAATGTTATAGTTAATAGACCGTGACTATTTTCCATCGATTTGACCAGGGTAACTTGATCATTCACCACAAGCAAAAGTGGTTGAACTTTCAGATACGATAATTCGGTCGTGTCTAATGTAAGGTCACTAACACTGGTCAATACCTTTGCCTCGTGAAAGCGTGTCCGGAGTTCTAATCCCGTCCGTGAAAAGGATATATAGTACTGAGGAACTTTAACGAAAATGCGACTCGTGTCTATAGCCGCTGGTTTTGACAGATGTGACTTCACCCAGAAAAGGAGTAGTGATGCTGGTTTGCTCAGAGACTCAGTTGGTTCCAGTTTATGAACAATTCGAAGAAACAACACAATCTCATCAGGTTTGGCATTCCGACTGACGAAGGCAAAATCTATCAGCGATCAACAAGAATACGGAAAACGGACTGATCAGTAATCAGTTCACGGTGAGAAGTTGAGTGGAAAGTTACGCTCGCGGAATTTCTAGGATAGGCAGTATAAGACTGATATGCATATTTGAAAATTATGTTTGACGATGTCGTTTGTGTGCTTTTATTCGGTAGCCTTGAAGAGGTTACACTATGAATGACCCAAGTGTAAAGTTCCAACCCAAAAACATTTGCTCACAAAAATATTCTACCAGAACTGTCGGGTATTCCGAATTAACAACGACGTGGCTCGCTGTGTTGGCCCTGTAAAGAGAGATTTCTGTACACCTTGATCTAATCGCTAACTCAAAATTTACCCTATATCGACTGAATGTGCTGCAAAACTTAAGAATCGTATGCTCACTCCCTTGACAGACGGAGGCTTCAGAAGTATGATAGAGGATGAGGTACATAGTCAGGGATCATTCGAAAGCGTGTGATCAAGTATCGGTCAGCTTAACTTCTTCCTGGAAGTTGCATCAACCTGATATTTCCATGTGTGGCAGCAAAACCTTCGACAGAACTGTAATTTAGTTGGCTAGTTGTGTACGGTACCAGTTGGGTTACGGTGACAACGGATACATCGAGGAATGTGAACAGTGTTCACCAAAGGCAGACACAGACAGAAATGCTCGTACGTGAGAATGCAGTGAACTGAGAACGAGCGCAATCTACTTTACGTGTTTGGTCCACGAGTTCCGAGCGCTGAAAATTTTTCTGTCCAAGTTTCGACCACCGATATATGTGTAACCGCAGTAGTTAAAGATATACCAAATATACTGTTATTAACAGTGGAGAAAGACGGAACAGAGTAGTGCTTTAAACTTTCTATATTTAAACTTAAAATCAGGCAACTTTCTACGATGCGCCACAGGTGATCTACTTCCAGACTGTGATCCCCTGTTGCAATCAAACTTGCTGGATCAGCAGCAAGTAATTAATTGAGTAGAGGTCACTGCTAGACTCCACGCAGATAATACGGAAGACTGGGGGTCGTAGTTACAGTTACAATCATAGTTTAATTCGGAGTTGTTAGCCGTTTCATGGGTAGCATTAAGTGAAGAAATTGGACAGAGTGTGAGAGCTGTAGGTAACAATCACCCAGCGATCTTCCGAAGTTTGAATAGCGAACGTTCATCTGTTTGATAGCCGGTGGATCATTGATATTAGAGTAATCAGGAGACTCCTGACGGGCTCACCTGAGACATGACTTCGTAAGTTTCTGTAAGTTATCAGCAGTTTTCGATTGCACTCACGCATAACAATCACCCATAACAACTCATTCTTTACAGTTAACCGGATAACAGTTCACACATGGTCTGAATAACCATATCATTGCAATATCCACCTTCCCCTGTCATTACTTAGTTGTTCGCACTCGATGCTCAACGCTCGTATGCTTCGATCCTTCCTCGTGCGTCAAAAATGCGATTCATCAGTCCACGTCCCACATTTCAATCGCTCGTCAACCGTTTATTTTTGACGGTCAGTATGCCAAACTCAATGTGGATCTAGTGAGTCCACTGCACGGATGGCTATTTGAATGTGTTATTTAATCTCTAGAAACATGCTCTCTAAGCTCAACTAACAAGACTCACATGCACATATCACAACAATTTTTGGCATATATTCGCGGTTGCTCAGTTTATCCCAAACCAAATTCAAGTACTGAATACAATCATCGCTGCCGTAATACCTCAGACAGCGAACACTGAACCGTCCCATTTGTCGCTACGGATCCTGTTCGATGAGCGTTGTGTCCTGGAACCTCTGAATGAACACCCAATAGCAGGTGCACATAACAGATCGAAGCTTGTCCAAAACCTCCAACGCTCTGCATCTCATAAACAAACATCGCGCGACGTTCTTTATTCTTCTACCAACTCACACCAGTTGGTAAGTGGAATAATTTTCGAACACAAAGACAGGGTATTTCAAACAACGGCTTATGACTGCAATAGACGTGTCCTTGTTGGACTTAGCATTCGTTTTCATCTTCAGAAAACTCAGTGTGAATTGGAGTCAATGATTACCCATTCACTGATTCCGGACATTTCCATCTCAACCAGAATTGCCTTTTAACAGTCACCGAGACAATTCGGCCCGTAAATGATGGTGCCAGCATGAAGACAACCATATGCAGTCTTACAATTTAAGTCTTTCATCATTCACACAATTCGTCAGTATTCAGATTGTTCAAACGCCCGAACAAAACTCGCCCATGTTTCCGACGTTATATGAGGATGTATTCAATTATCACCCATCGCCTATACTATCTGGGATCCACGTGAACGAACTAAGTAAATTTCGTCCAGAACGCGCCCTTCACTTATCATGTACCCGTCTAGTCTGCTTGAGCAGTCCATCGACTATTTCAAATGACATGGTAGCCGATGCTTAATGCTCTGACCCTATCTCCGCATTCTATCATTGATCTGCCCTTCATATGATCCAACGGTACTTCTGCTTTCTGTTTGTCATCTCCCCATGCACGTGAACCATGATTGTCCGAAATGTGACCGCTCCCATAGCTGAATTCCGTATGTAGAGACCTCGTCGTGTGAAGGGTAAATTTGTTAAAGAACCTCGAAAAATCCGTTCATCATTCGATAGTAGAGTTTGAAATGTTGTACACAAAGCAGAAAATTTCGGATGCCAAAGATGGAATCCGTAGAACGGAACCGGAAATGATTTGTGGAAAAGCACAGTATAGTCTAGCGCATTTTTTTAAAAAAAATATGGGACCATTGTTGCTCGAGCAAGGACACTGAGTGCATTCCAATGAATAATTACCGGTGGCTTAACTGCGCGCACGTTGATAACCGATCAACCGTTAATTTCTATAACAGATGTTCAGTGCTTTCGATTATTGCGAGCTGAACATCATCCACATCTTATCTAAACTGTTGCATTCACGAAAGACTATCGGCTGACCCACTTCAAATGGAAACAGTAGGCTCGAATTTCGTCCTCATTAGGGTTCATTCTTCTTGCTTATCGCCATCCAACCGGGAATTTTCACCTCAGTCCCCGTGCTTGTGAGACTAGCATGTTAATCATAATCCCGGTAATTTCACAATAAGTATGACTTGATGGTCATATTCAACCGCTTACTCATAACCTTGTATGAACTGTGCAGTATGCTCAATCATATTGAAAGTAAAACAAAAAATCTCTATGTTCAATCGATTTACCAGAGGATAACTCAAGCCGAATGTTTCCTTTTGAAGTGGACTAGCCGAGAGTCTTGTGTGTGTGCAAAGGCTGCATTCAAGTGTGAATCCTGTCCACCCTAAAATAATTGCCGAATCGTTTGACTGAAATTTGCTGAACACCACTCATGTTCGAACGAAACTTTCGTGCTCTAACTTTTCTGATCGGTCCTCCTTCAAATCGAACACTGACTACAGTACTACACTTTCCTGGTTTTAACTTCGGTTAAGACACCTAAGAGGTAACCATGCTGACGGCTGCTCAGCTAATCACTTACCGGAGATGGCCGAATTACCTTTACGTGAACGTTTGGCCGAAACTTACCCCCATCGTCTAGAGAAACCAGGTTTTTCACTGTTTGGTCTCATCTAAATCAGCTTCATCACTACCAGGACAGGACTACCCAGTCAACTTGAAGTCAGCATATACTATCAGAAAAAGAGCGAATTGTCAAGCCAAGTAAGTTGAAGGGGCACTAGTAACCTAACCAATTCCGATACAAACAAATTTAACAAAGTTGGTGGCTAACAAGTTGAAACGTATTTGGTCGAATAGTAAGTAACTCGTTCTCCCCAAATCTCTAATAAACTGACGGTATTTACTTCTCTAGGTTTTCACACTTCTTTGTCTATCTGCAAACATTGTCTGATCATGCCCCCTTGAAACATCCCAGTCGTGTAGTCGAGATAAACTTATCTGAATTTATCAGTGGATAATGCAATTTCTGGCCAAACGTAATTATTAAACCTAGCTGATGCGGGATTGTGAGGTAAATTTTATTCAAGTGAACGATCATAGTATGCATATTTACTCCACTTACTTCAAGCATTTAATCTGAGTCAAGACGCTTTAACTGACTACAGAATATTTACAGTTCTTAGAGTGGATTCTCATATAATAGATATGTGTGGTTCACCTAATATCCTTGTGCCATCTTAATGGATTCAATTTGAGAGGTAGTTCCTGCCACCTTGATGGCCACTTGATTGCCAGGAACTGAGTTACTTGCAATATATTTTGCACCCAGTGCATCTCTTAAATTTACACACACAGCATCATTGGCACGGTTATATGAAGTGTAGCGGTTTTCTTCCTATCTACCATAACAATGATTCCAGTTAGATTTAGTTTGAACTCTTAACCCATGAGTTTCCTATCCGTTTATGTCACTCCGGGTAAATTTCAGCTTCAGGTTGGAGGTAGATCACACAGAAGTTTCCACTACGACTGAACTCAATCTACTGGAGCAATTCCGGCGTAGTTTAACTTACCAACAGTCAAAAACAACACAGATTGACTATATCTTCAAGCGATCTGACTTACTTTTACTGTTAAAACGTGTTTTTTGTAGGAATCTTCGAAGATAAGTTGATCTACACAGTCCTTGGACAGTGGTTAACGCTGGCAAGCTTAGAATGCTGGAAGCCTGTATCAGTAGTCTCTTCCTAGATAAACAAAATGATCCAAGACAAACGACATCGGCAGCTGGCTGGGACCTAACGCCGCCTGTCATCTCATCTGACAGCATTTTTAGATTTACACTATGTGAGTATTCGTTCATCCGAAGCAAATTAGACAGACGTGACTACTGGCTTTGCAGTATCATGTCGGTTGCTATATACCGCAATCAAGTGGCAATCTGTGCACTCGACTCACTAGATCCACATTGAGTTTGGCATGCTGACCGTCAAAAATAAACGGTTGACTAGCGATTGAAATGTGGGACGTGGACTGATGAATCGCATTTTTGACGCACGAGGAAGGATCGAAGCATACGAGCGTTGAGCATCGAGTGCGAACAACTAAGTAATGACAGGGGAAGGTGGATATTGCAATGATATGGTTATTCAGACCATGTGTGAACTGTTATCCGGTTAACTGTAAAGAATGAGTTGTTATGGGTGATTGTTATGCGTGAGTGCAATCGAAAACTGCTGATAACTTACAGAAACTTACGAAGTCATGTCTCAGGTGAGTAGTTTTATGCAACCACCCTGATCATCTGTTCAATCAAAATTCACCTTAACTTTATACACGCCTCTTTTTGGTTGCGAAAATACTCTTGTTATTTGGCCTTCGTCTTTGATTTTAGGGATAGTTTACCGTTAGTCTTTCGATCAGACGAGTCCCTTCTGTTTACTCTCACTCTTACGGTTTCTACCAATATTGGAATTAGTGGGACTTGCATGTATTATTTTATCAACCCGTCCACCTTTTGTAAACTAAATTCAAGTTGACCATCACTCACATTTGATCGCAGCGTTCGCATTCAGATAGACTTTCCAGCCAGTCTCTTTCGAAAAGAAGCACTAGACTCGAGTTTCGCTCTCATTAGAGCTCGTCAGTAGTGCATATCCTTGCCACGGCCGTGAGTTGAACTCCGGCCATTCCAATCATGAGGCAACCGTGTTAACCACCGCGCCACTGACCTCACATTAGGCACGACCGAATCATCAAATCTGAACGCTCAACCACTCTCGCTTGTGAGCAATGATCAGGTTGCCCGATCGTCTCGAGAGGAGACACAGAAACTGCCTGTTAACTCCAATCGATAACCTCTTGATGAGGACTTCCGAGACAGGTCGAGATCACAGAACTCATTAAACCTGCAAGGCGATATTTTAGATTACTGATGAGTAGTCGGGGATTTGGTTTGTTTTCAAGTTGACCATCCGGAGTTCAAATTTCGGCCGTGGCAAGGATATGCACTACTGACGAGCTCTAATGAGAGCGAAACTCGAGTCTAGTGCTTCTTTTCGAAAGAGGCTGGCTGGAAAGTCTATCTGAATGCGGACGCTGCGATCAAATGTGTGTGATGGTCAATTTGAAAATAAACCAAATCCCCGACTACTCATCAGTAAACTAAATTCAGTCGAATCCTCATTGAAATAGTACAAAGGTAGTCGACCAGACAGTGGTTGTAAACGTACAACTTTGACGGAAACGGCAATAATGTCATCGATAATCAGTTTCACTATCCCGGTACCTGGTCAGACGTTCTAGTCACAAAGGAGTGTTTTTGTCACGTCGGAGTCATTTGCTCCACCTGAATGCAGTGAATCGAGAAATTTCTCTCGACCCACTAGGTTACAATAAAGCAGCACGATGTGGCACTAGCCTTGAATACACACGGATAACCCATGCAATAAGTGTCAGTCGTAACCATCAGAGAGGCTTTCGTTACTGTTGGTATGTAAGCGATGCTGTACGTGCTCGAGCTAGTAGCATGTTTCATTTCGATTTTTCCAACTCGAGCAGTATGACCTACTTAACACACTTTGAAAAATGTTGCTGATAAGGTGAAGGTCGCTGTGATTTACGCCTTCACTACAACCACTGGAACGTTACAGGGAGAGTCCTTATTGTTACGGGATCTATCCTGGACAAGTGCTTATAAACTTCCTTAAGTCCTTTCACACGATTCATTGGGTAAGAGGTCGAACTTGTTGCATACGACCTTTTTACAGAGAGAAGTTGATACTACCGAAGGGTGGGGCATCGTATTACACCGGTCAAGTCATGACAGCCTCTGTGGAAATGGACCAAAACCCAAAATGTTCTGTTTAGTGAGAAAAAAAGATGATCTGTAAACCAATGATTCAGTGAATCTGCAATACTATTGTGAACAACTGTACAACTGGAAGTACACACTAGGCTCAAGGCGTTGAGACAAAATTTAAACCACTCACCATGAAAATTGTGCGCGTGCACACACATCTGCGACTACAAACAATATATATTTCAGACTGTAATTCGAGGTCATTAATCTTATCTGCGATGGCGTTAGCATTCGTAGCAAATAACGAGGTATTTGCAAATTACTCAATATGTCCACCGTTAAACAGTATGTTGCCTGTCTTTGAGCACACTTATTTACTTGTTCCTGTGGTACTAGCTATGTGGATTACACGACCAGGAGCTTATCTGAACGTATCCGTGACCCCCACCCAGCCTGAATCAATAACACAATCATTAAGACAACTGTCAGCTCAAATGCAACTCCTTTTGTCGATTTACGCCATATCATGGACCCGGATACTTCTTTTTCTCGGATTCAGAAAGTTATTGACAGCCAGTCGAAAGTTGTGTGATGCCGAATTTCGGCCACAGCTGAGATGGTCGGAACTCGATTGAACAACTCCTCCTTATACTCACAAAGTCGCTTTGATTAGGCGTTGCGGTTGCCAAGGCACACCAACTAGATTATGGTCGGTCAAAACCGACTTGTTTTCAAGCGCGCCCTAATAGCTTTTTCCTCGTCTCTATTCATGACGTGGTTGGCCCCATGTGACCTCGTTACTTGCCTTGTTTCGCTTCCGCCTGATGATATCATTCCGTAGGAACGTTATTTGTTTGACTGGATAAGGATACAACAAGCCTGTTATCTGGACCATGTTTCTGATACCTACTGGGGGAACTTCCTCTTATTTAAACTAATCTAATTGGGGCTTTAAACATTTGCTATCCAAATAATGTTCAGGCGCTTCTATTGTTAGTTTGGAACGAGAATGATCAGATGGCTGCGGCTTGGTTTTTGGGAGGTTGGTGTCATTCGTATTTTCACCTCAAGTTTTATTAGTTTCCCAGTACCACTGTTTATTCGAAAGAAGTCGCGGTCCTGATGGTGATGTTGAAAATGGTGATGACCCTAAAATGCGAATTGCCCTACTTCCAAATTGATTCCAGTCTTATTCTTAGCCGATGCAGTAACGATAGTATCTACAGATCTGTCTGTCTCGTCTTGTTCTGAACTGAAATGCCTCGCTGTAAACTGGAAGCTGCTTGACCGTGACAACTATGAAGCGTTTGTCAACTATTAACTCCAGTGTAACCTTCAAGGTCAGGTTGTCTATACGTGGACCTTGAGGGCTATCGTTCCTGTCCTGACTAAAACGAATTGCGTATACGTTCGAGGTCATAAAAATCTATGACTCACTTCGTGGACCTTATCGTCCTTACGATCAGCTATTTGCTTCTATTCCAGTGACTGGCTGATAGAAATTTTACGAGCTGTTTTAGGTTTCCTTGTGTGTCGCGTAATCCTCTGAAGATATTATGGTTCCACGGAACTTCTTCTGAACGAAAGATACGCAGCCAGAAAACTGAATGCAAGTGTGGGACATACAGTACCATGGGGAGCTGTTCAACGTTTGTGCGTGTCATCTGAATATATCCGGTCTTTTCGGATTGCATTCTATCATGTGTTTTGAGAAGAGGTGAAAAGAACAGAGCATGCTTGGTTTTTATAAGGGATGCACACAATCCGGGTTATATAAATCAGTATGCACACATTAAATATAAAACACACTGTCAAATATCTATTCATAAATTTGTATGATATATTGTAATTTTTTCATCGTAGGCATACACACATGTAAACGTCACTCCACCTCGTTCACATTCACCACCAATAAACGCGAGGATAACAACCCTAACGACACATTACAAAGTATCTCAGTTGATGTTACTAGTTTTTCTAAGGTTGAACTAAATGAATGCATTGGTTTGACAACAAGAACTAGGTCCTCGTCTCTCTTCCCGTTGACACAATAATGGGGTTTACAGAACGGTTGCTATTCAGTTAGATGAATGCGTAAAGACGAAACAAAGATAACTCACAAAATATTCTCCTCAGAGAAGAAAAAATTCTCAGTCTACTTCAGTTACTTTAATCATCATCTGTGCATGCGAGTTTTTGTCGACGTGAATACACTTGCTCAACCATGGCATTCTTTGTTTGCGGAATACAAGTGAGAGAACAGTGCCAGAAAAAAGACATGTATCATCATGCAACAATTCTTTGGATTTGGTGTACCCCCTTCGTATACAAAATAAGAGAGAAAATGTTTCGTAAATTTTAACGGTACAAATTGAGTGATTCATAGGAAATCTATGACAACAGCAAGGCTCTCACCTGAATGTAGCCGTTTCTGTTGTAGAGAGCGAATCAGTAGTAGGTGCAGCTTGCCGATGTGCCCGAGATTGTAAATTTTCTTACACATTCAACTGCCGGCTAGGAATCTGCCAGATAAAATAGGAGATAGCAAAATAATGAGCCAGGGAAAGTCAGTCACGACAACTACATCATATTTTGCAGGGAAATACACGTTGTAAACTGAGAAATTTCATTCATACAGTGATGTTAATTGTCCGTGAGAAAATTTCGAAAATGGCTAGAAGTCTTCCATATTCTTTGTGCAATTTCGGCTCCGTTTAAGAAAATATTGCATTGTTCACAGTGGACCGTTTTGATGAAGTAATTTTTGGAGTCAGTGTCTTTAGTTCGTGTGTGTAGGTGTGTGATAAAAAAGTATATTCAGTCTGTTATCTGTTAATTCCTCTTGGTTTTCTCGAAACTAATGTTCACTACTGATTTCACTGTAGTATTAACTGCGTTATCTTAGTCTTCCGTTCACAGTTGGATAACCTCTATATCGTTAGTAACTCACGTTACTGACTACCATGATTGCAAGATTATGCATTGCATTCTTATGCCACTTTCTCATTATGAAAGCTTTAAATGGAACCAATCGCGTTAGACAGCTGTAAGATCAAGTTTCAGTTTCTACACCACACTATGATGGTCTAACGAAAAATCCTAACGATGGAAAATGAAGGGTGTCTAACATTACAATGACTTTAGAAAAGTGAACCTGAATATAAAAGCCAATCAACAAGTGACCGTATCCATAGAACACAAGTATCAAATCAGTTAATGTCAACGATGCGAATGGGAATGAGAACACGCGAGACTTGAGTAGTGTTAAACCAAAAATAGACAGGGAGGTTTCTATTGTAACAGCAGTATCATTCCTGCGTGTTTTATCATTTTGGAGATTAGTGTGTCTTGACAATATGGGAACTTTTCAGGATGATCAGTAAAACAGAGATTCAGGCAGCTAGAAATTATAACAGGAAACCCATCCTCAATATGTCGGACCAACATGCTACCCGATAAAGCAAGTTGTCTAGTAGCCATCTGAAATGCGTACTTCCAGTGATAGGGTAAAACATTGTTCACAAAAGCGGATAGGGTCAAATGAGTAGATTGTAGTATCGGTAACAGAAACCTTGTATACTGTTCTCACAGGCACAGGACAGCCCAAGTCTAATTAAACTCATTGATCATCCTTCAAAGTATAATCATTAGAATGCATTGAAATCACTGGTGTGTTACGTGAAACTCAATGACGATCGATGCTGTGAGCAATAGTGTGCATTAGTAGCTGGAGTGTACAAATTACGTACTACCCTCCGTTAGTTTATTTTTATCAACCAACGCTTCAAAGTTTTTTTCTCGGAAAAGGCTGCAAGGACTGCTTGATGAACAATTTCTGTTCGTAGGCAAAATGAATCTGCAATTAACAAGAGTTTTGTAACGCATGGTGAGAGGAATAAGCATCATCGCACGAATGCAGGTAACCACTGTAGTGACTACGTGTATCGTGGTGAAAAATGGTGGAAAGAAGCACGTTAGTTGACTGAAACAGTCTAATTAATGACCTACCACATTTCGTTGTTGCAAATACCAGCTCGCAGGAATTTGTGCACATTCTGAGTGTATGATAGTACTTCTCTGACCGAAATTTAGCACTGATATTATACGCACTGCTTACCAATAACTAAAACTTCCATTCGAACACTTCCACGAACATCACGACAGAATCAAAATGACGAGAAGGTCCTGTTTTCTTCGAACATCCCTCAGATTAACTGCAACCTAACAATGAAAACATTAACTAAGCTGAGAAGGAAGTCAATATTCGTTGTTTACTGCGTGGTTGCTTACACATGTGCAATCACTAATTGAACCTGATTGAGTAACTGACGCCTGGTCGACAGATGCCAAGTATCTTCTCGACCTTCTTCTGGATGCGAAATTTTAGGTTACACAACTAGACATCGGCGACTTCCATAACGGTCAAGATTCCCAATCACACAGTTTTAACCCTATTTCTGAGCTTTCTGTGGAGGACCTGGAAGACGCTTTTCTAACTTACAGAATGAACGAAATCGATCAGATGAACAACACATACTGGAAACAGTTCTCCTCATTTCACTTTGTAACCCTGCCTTCTGGTATAGTGCTTCTGCTACCCTCCAGTTAACACCACGGATGCATCAGGCTTGTGTTTGCGGAGTTGAAATCATTGTCCAAGAGTCACACAAAATTCAAAGAGTACTTTTGAGAAAACACATGATTGATGAACATCCGATCTGGCTTTTCACGATTGATTTTCGTTGAAATTAATACTATTCGTAAGTTGGTGACGAACGGTGGGCTAGACCAATAATGTATGGTCAGTCATGCTTTAAATCGGAAATAGCCCTTTCAAAGTCTATGTGTTGGAGTAGATATCAACTGATCAGATCTAGATAGCTTACTAACGCCTATCACTTGAAGGTTAGAAAGTCCAGAGTTGGCAGCCACAAACTTTCACTTGATTAAATCGTAGTGTACGTTGGCACGATTATCCGTAGTCTTGAGAGGCAGAACACTGCCAGGTAAGGTACTATCAGATTTACGGGTGGTTTGGGTTGCCAGCCCTGCCGTGAGTGCCCTGGTATGCCACAAGAATATGTGCTTTATTCCACTTTGACACTGAATGGGACAAGGAGCAGTCTTGATAAGTCACCGTATTTTGGGTCAACGATCTGACGCAGTCGCCGCAGAAGTCCAATGGAAATGTCGACTTGTATTTTTGCAGTGCCTCATAAGCAGAGTCTCGGCTTACGACTCCCATGTTGACAAATCTCACGACCTATTTTCGAAGAAGTTGGATATGATAGGCTATTGTGCGTAGACCGCGTTTAGCATGGTTACAGTTATTGTGTTTTTCTGTACACTCATCCACAGTCCGTGAAGGCAGTGGACCATATCATTCCACCGTATTAACAAAGAATATCAGCCTTACCTAGTTGCCTAGACTGAACAAGGAGTTGTATATTTCTCATTGAACGTGCGACAAGATACGAGCGACTAACTTACTTTGAGTTGAAGCAGTCGGAACAGTTTAGGTAGACCATCAGGTTCATCACTAAAACCTGGTAGTAGAAGTTGTAGAGCTATAGAACTCACTTATGAATTAGAAGAAGTTGGGGGTGGAATTCCTACTCTTGTATTCTGTCCTAATGTGGATCTTCAAGTTGAATACCGCTCAAATTTGATCGCAGCGT
>QNGE01008912.1:0-14735 GCA_008508345.1 Paragonimus westermani | reverse complement strand
GCCCGGGGAAAGCTGAGAAGTAGCAAACGTCTCGCTTGTGTTGATGTCTGAACAAAAATACGGTATGAGCGCGAAGGTCGTAGTTAGTCGCTGAAGTTCGGTCTCGCTGTGTGCAAGTGGTGCACTATCTTGGGGTATAGGCATGCGTGTTGTTGAAGCGCATGAACGACTAGGGACGCGAATACTTCAAATACTCAGCGGATGTCAAACTTTCAGGCTTTTAATCTGAATATCAACCCCATTGTCCTAGAGAATAACCCCCCAGCATGCCAGTTAAATGCAAACTAAGCAGTTTTGAAGCCAGGACATAACATTGCAGCGCGCCAGTGGCGATGTCGAAGTCACTGTAAGTTGATCCACACGATGACACGTTAGTCTTCATATGCACACACATAAGTGTAACCAAACTGACGAACCTCCCTGGACACGCAAACTCCCCAAACACCATCCACAGCACCACACGTTTCACGAAACCAAATACCTCCGTGAAATTCACACACGAGGTAAACAGCTACTGGTTGCGTTCATTAATCCTGGACGTCTAGGGGATTCCGAAACCCCGATTCGTCTAATCGCAGGGCACTTTCAAATGATACGTCCCAAATAGTCGCGCCCGTGTCGAGGTCGCTTCTGACACCCCCAAAATGCCAACCTCCATGTAGCGTCAGAGTTGCCCTACTAGTAACACTGTATCTTTTTACGTTATATGTTTAATATGAATTTACTAAAAGCCACCAAGATCGAAACAGTGTGTTGGCGTGAGTACCGCAGCTCTGCTAGTGGCTGTACAACGAACCCAAGTCCTTTCGAGTGCTGTAGTACAAGCCCCTTAGAATAACAATGTTCCAACCGTTACTGTTGAGAACATCACCCAACCAGTCCGACGCTTGTTTGAGCTCCCATGGTCAGCTGGAGCGTCCTTTGATATCAGTCCTTATTTGACGGCTGGCAAAAGGTTGTGTCGAGAATTGACTCACTTCGCCTCCTGACAGCCTTTGCTTGTTCCTATAGGAGCCACTTGCTGCACAACGAGTGGATCATTGGGCCAGGTTTGCTTGAAAGCCCACCACCTTCTCTTTCAACTTTCGAATAACTTTAGCATAACGCTGGAGAACCTTTTGATGTGCTAACTAAAGAGCAGAGAGCTGACTTCGCACAATGTGCGATGCGTTGGATGCTTGGTGATTTCTCAACCAACTGCCGAGCCAGCACAAATCATATTGTGAACCGACCATTTTTGAGGACGTTAGCTTAAAAACGAGCAGCTTTTCAGGTACGAAGTATCAAGACCTTTTGACGCGGCTCAGTTAACACACTTAGGCTTTGAACAAAAGTTCCAGACAATGTGCCATGTTTTCTTCCGCCATCATGGTCTATCGTTTGATGCACAATTTGTTTAACTGGTGGTAAGATTCTGTATTGGTCTGCTGGCACGAGCCACTATGAAATTGGGTAAGTTGTTTGGTCGTAAGTGGCTTATGTTCAAGTAGCTGCCTGTATTGAGTGGTTGACGATGGTTATGTTTCATAGAAAGCCGGTGGCTACGGTCACTGCTTTATTCTGTTCCTTACTCGCCGATCTCTTTCCATGCACCCAAATTCTTTTTGGGAGAGAGTGTGATCTTTCCCTTCAAAGACTGGCGTAACGTATCGAGTCGTGCGCGTGAAAAATCCCCTCTCCAGGAACGTTATTGTTGATACATTACTAAGTCTTGTGATAGTTTACTTGTGAAACTTTGTTTTCGCGTAGTCCTTTTTCCTTATTTTCTATTGCTGAGTCCTTTTTATGTGTGCGTTGTTTTCATTTCTCGTTTGGTCGCTCTGCCATTAGGAAAATTGCATTCTATCCTACGCGGGTGAACCCTGAATCGCGGGAGTTTTATATTTGGCGGATCCAACATCCGGGTTTATTGTCATTTCCCCCATTCAGTTTTTAAATATCTTCTCGTGCCGTAGCACCTCCTAAATTAAAAACCCGTTTACACGGCCGTCCCTATTTTTGGGCTGGAAAGTGCTACTCAGCGAGCTGTGAAGTTATAGGTCCTCTCTACATTATTCTAAATCCAATCAATGGACAGACGTCGTGAGAAGATTGTGCGTAGTTTGATACACCAATAGACGTCGGAAATTGATAAGTTGCTTTTCTCTCTCTTTACATTGCTGATGCAACCCACATATATTAACAAATACGCGGTTAGGTGTTCCTACACACTCATTAGTAGATCGATAAATTGTTTCACAATCGAGGGTGCAAGTTTCTGGTCCCATGCTCCCCTTGAACAGAATAGTCAGATGATACAGATTGCAATATGATTTCGTTCCACACGCCTCGCCAGTCGTATACTTGTGAATAACATGAAAACCGGACCGACATGACTTAGGTCAGAACGTGATTAGCACTCACGACTGGACCCACAGTGAACAGTGGCAGTCATTTATTTCGTGCGCATAGAACTGGCTGTGGACGGCTGATCAACAGTGGTTCGACTCACTATAGAATTCGTGAGCTGCGGGCGTTCCCCAAAACTCCATGCGAAGATGCAATATTGACATTGTGGCCTGTGTCCGGCGAGTGCCTCGAATAGACGGAGCGGCGCCTCCTCCTCACTGAGTCACTCATCGGCGGCTGAATAAGTGCAGTCCTCAACCACTTTAGGATGAGCTTCTTCGCCCTGGTTTTGGTAATACTCTCCGACCACCCAGTGTATGTTTCCGCGACTGCAGGGAAAGTGTTGACAGAAAACCAGGGGTTCGCTCTTTGCTTCAGCCTAGAGGTAACCTGATCCTTTGAGAGAGCAAAAAGAACTTGGTTGCATCGCGCAAAAGTTTCAAAGTGGCGATTATCATTTTCGATCTGACCACCACTTCTGGAAGAGAGTTGAACACATATGGCTCTTTTAGGTACTTTCACAATTGCACTTTCCGCAGAAGTAAGTTTAATTTATTCCTGTATGAAAGTGATACGCACGTCGATGAGAGATACTCCGTCCATTCAAGGCACTCGCCGGACACAGGCCACAGTGTCAATATTGCATCTTCGCATGGGGTTTTGGGGAACGCCCGCAGCTCACGAATTCTATAGTGAGTCGAACCACTGTTGATCAGCCGTCCACAGCCAGTTCTATGCGCACGAAATAAATGACTGCCACTGTTCACTGTGGGTCCAGTCGTGAGTGCTAATCACGTTCTGACCTAAGTCATGTCGGTCCGGTTTTCATGTTATTCACAAGTATACGACTGGCGAGGCGTGTGGAACGAAATCATATTGCAATCTGTATCTTCTGATTATTCCATTCATCCAGCTCAAACAGACTTAAAGTTTCAGTATTTCTACTTGTATTTACTTTGTAGTGGTCAGAAACAGTCTCAGACTACCCTAAGTGTATGCACACGTATTTAACTGAGTTCAGTAACATAAAGTGAACGAATGCAACAGGACAGTAACGGGTATTTATCAAGTTGTGGAAATTTAAATCTTGACTCCCAGAGAGGGTTCTGGATGACCACCGTCACAACATTTCAAATTACTAGTATCCGGGTAGCGATGGTATTTCGGAATTTCTGTGAGCGGCTGAAACGCGGTCGGTGCTGCGACGATGTTCGGAGTACAACGGAGGTAATAATTGATGAAATCCGCGTATATCGTCATGCATCTACGCCACAGGTAGAAGAGTAGAATGACGTGCGTGCACAGAACTTTACCGTAATTGCAAGGTCATTTTTAATCAATTCAAACAAGCTGCTGAGATGACGCAAAAACGTTGTACATTGGTGAAGCATCGTTAGTGAACAAATGCAAGAAAAACTCTACAACTTCTACCAGCATACCACGGCGTATGCGTCCATATACATACGCATAATCTAAGATTGTTATGTTTCATTTCACTCCAACGTAATTCTTCACAGAAACGTGCAATTATAAGTAAACCCGTAAAACTTGCATTATTATGGATTACGATCTAATTTAGCACAGCTTCAAGAAGGAATATTCAGATTGTTGAGTGATAACTGGCAGATAACTCCAACATCATAGGAACGCCTAAGAATACTTTAGGATTGCTATGTTTCATTTTTGTCCTATCTCTATTATCTGCGGAGATACGTCATTTACTTTTATTCCACGAAACTTTGCCCTGTATCCAGTTTTAATTTTGCTGCTTTCTCTTTAGAGGTTGTGCGGCGAGTTGGATATGACTGATTTTGGTGGAAAAAAGTGATGGCAATATATATGAATATATCTGGTGAAAAAAATGAAAAAGACAATAT
This sequence comes from Paragonimus westermani, assembly GCA_008508345.1. NCBI lineage: Eukaryota > Metazoa > Platyhelminthes > Trematoda > Plagiorchiida > Troglotrematidae > Paragonimus > Paragonimus westermani. The sequence goes on along the minus strand of QNGE01008912.1, from coordinate 10,470 downwards.
GCTGCGTCTAACTCTTACAGGTTTCCACTTAAACTTAGCTAAAGGAGTGTGGAAGTCTTGACAGTGTTGAGCTTAAAGCCAGAATCTGTTTTCAATTAAATCGCTCATTTCAGAACGTTCAAAAAGTATGGTAAAAGTACGAAATGTAGGACGCAGTCATAATACTTGAGCTTTGAAGGATGTTTGCGACTGATAGAATTTTCTCGCAATTAAACCACAGAGGAATATATAAGTGTATATAGATGTATTAATGGTGAGAAGGACTTTTGTTGTTGATTGCGTGGGGAATATTTTGAAAAACTCCAAAGAATATGTGGTGTGCAAATCTCAGCAAAATGCCCGTTATTTTTTTTAAAAAAGGAATGGGTTAATTTGGAGAGTCTGCTGGGACGGCGTGTAATTAATACCACCCGGAACAGCCGGTAAGAATGTTACATTTATCATCGAAATAAGGGTTACACATTGCCAAACCTGATATCCCTGAATGATATACGTGCAACGGTTTCCCTCGTAAAGTATTTCTACATTTAGAGTAAACTTCCGAATGAAGTCAGATCCAGTAACAACATTCAGCGTATTAAACAGAGTTTGGACGGCAATCTCACGTTAACAAACACAATGTCTATCTTCAAAATCTCTGTATCACCTGATGACCTTTTTGAGTGTGGTCCGATAAGCATTTAGCCGTCAGACGCGCATTACGTAGATAACCACCCCGCTGTCTAACTTCCGTCGAAAACATCCTGCTTGAGACGGTTTGTTATGTGGCTCACTCACCCGATCATTTGGCATTTGGCCTACTGTACGCTCACTGACCCATCGCAACTCAACATTATTTTACTAACGCGCGTCTAGTCATGTATATGCAGCGCCCAAATTGCTAGGAAATGTGAGCTTTAGTTATCACACGCACATTCCATGCGGCCCTCTAAAACATTGGCTCAATTCTCCGTTTGCCCGACTAAACCTTGAGTGCATAGCAAAATGCCACAGCAACCAGTAGACAGGGATTTATATTCCAATAATCATAGCAAAAATAATAATATCGCATGGATTCTCTGTCGAAAAATTTCGCATACACTGTTTGCCATAGTAAACGTAATCACCCCCACATTTTCTCATCGAACGTGTGGAATTACATTCTCGTTCCCGATCCCCATGTTATCCAGTGAGCGAGGAAACTTTTCTACGACAGACGGGCGCACGGCACTTCGTCTTAGATGAACGGTTCGCGAGATGTTCAACTATTTGACGTTTCAGCAATCGACGAAATCCTGCGTTGGAATCTGCCCAATCGTTTGCTGGATTTTTGGATTTTCCGCCCTGCCTCGCCAAACCCGACCCATCTTGATATTTCCCGGAAAACAATTTTATTCCCCAATGGCGAAACACTCCAAATGTGCGTTTGGCATTCTCTCCGGAGTGATGGGAGTGCGTTCCCTTTCGTATACGAAGAAATGGAAAACTCCAACGAAAGGTACGTGCCCTGATTTTTAGTCAAATGGTACAAGTGATCTTTCCAAGTGCGATCTGAAAAACATCATATATCATAACATCGGACGTAAAAGTGTTTAAATGGTCCATTATCGGTAGATTACTTCCGTACGTTGAATCGGCATGGCGGTGATCAATGAGAGAACGCTCAGAAGGATATTCAAGTTGGAGTACAGAAAGTTTGAAGAGTATGTTGAAGACTTGTGCAGATTTCAGAGGGAAACTTGTACAAGCTTTCTCATTAACACTTCGCAGACAGCTGCAAGTGCTATGAAACATAGAGACATAGACCTGTTGCCAGGTTGCCTGTATGGAAGTGCGGTGTATAAATGCTTACACTGTACACGGCGGTAATGTTCATTTAATCAACTGATGCGATAAAATGTAGTTTTGTAGATTACAGATGTCAAGCCTCCTGGGTCATCCATTATCGCACCGATGGATATCAAATCGAGAAAGCAAACCTGGTGAACTCACACAACTTTCAGGTTGGTAAGCCGAATATCTATCCCAGGAATAGTCTGGCTATTGATGCTGAACGGCATGTATGTGAGATGATGAGCCTTTTTGGGGGTGCTCGTGAAATGAGGACGTATGTGAACACGAACTATGGGACTAGAATGCGTCGGCACGATTTATTTATTCTACATACGAGGCACAGCAAAATAGATTATCGCAACGGGATTATGACGTTGCGAGATTTACTGGAATTGGAAGGCAGCTATAGGTCTCTATTCCGGGAGAAAGCGTTAAGTTTCGTCATGTTTTTACCGAAAGGTACATTCCGACTCTCGGATGTATGGAGATGTTATTTTAGGATATGCAACCTATCAGTTAAATTATGGCGGCTTTATACTATGGTACGCTATGTTGGTAGATGTTACTGGAGTTGGAGTAACGCCTTTTTACGCACTTATGCCTAACGAACTCACTGCCAGTTATAGAATAGTTTTGGAAAACATGCTGAAAATGTTGCCTTGTATGTCTGCTGTTCGCATCTTCATTGTTGACCGTTCAGCAGCACAGATGAGGGCAATCGGTGAAGTCTTTCCAAATAGTACCATCGTATTCTGCCGTTTTCATTTACTGCATGATGTATCCCGGCGCTTCCGCCAGTTGTTAGGCATAAGCGATTACCATAAGAACCGCATTTACCAGTGAACCCGCAATATGGTTTTCCCTGGGAACAGCGGTCAATTTGACAGTTTGCAGCAGGCTGTGAAGTCTGCCAGTAATGAGGCATATCAGTATCTTGCAAGTACTTGGCTGCGTTATAAAAGGGGTTGGGCTTCGCACAAACTTAAGCCCACGATTTTGTTCGGTAATCTTACCACTGACCGTGTTGAAAACGAAAACAAGCACATCCAATGTGCTGTGTTAGAGGGCCCGCAGACACTCTGTCCAACCTGGTATCATGAGCACCAGCGGGTTTGTAGAGGGTTTGGAGTACCGGGGACTGTGCTTTACAGAGAGGGAAACTATGTGACTCGGAACCGAAACCAGCGAGCGCGCGCAAATTTAATACGAGTTATGTGACGGGGCGTGCTTCTATGTCGTCGGTGCCGTATCGGTTTGCATTTGTTTAAGTCGTGTGCATGCCTAACTGGGCCTTCGGCTCGTGCGTGTTTGTATTGTTCCGCGTATTAGGACTGTTGTTCGAAACCATAATTCATTGGAAAGCTGTTCACTGGGGCAAAAATATTGCTACAGATTCCCGCCACAAGTGTCACGGACAATCAGAGAGAAAGCGGCTGGCCTGCGTGTTACATAATGTTCCGCTATAAGTTAATAAAATTGGCTTCCGGGAAATATCAAGATGGGTCGGGTTTGGCGAGGCAGGGCGGAAAATCCAAAAATCCAGCAAACGATTGGGCAGATTCCAACGCAGGATTTCGTCGATTGCTGAAACGTCAAATAGTTGAACATCTCGCGAACCGTTCATCTAAGACGAAGTGCCGTGCGCCCGTCTGTCGTAGAAAAGTTTCCTCGCTCACTGGATAACATGGGGATCGGGAACGAGAATGTAATTCCACACGTTCGATGAGAAAATGTGGGGGTGATTACGTTTACTATGGCAAACAGTGTATGCGAAATTTTTCGACAGAGAATCCATGCGATATTATTATTTTTGCTATGATTATTGGAATATAAATCCCTGTCTACTGGTTGCTGTGGCATTTTGCTATGCACTCAAGGTTTAGTCGGGCAAACGGAGAATTGAGCCAATGTTTTAGAGGGCCGCATGGAATGTGCGTGTGATAACTAAAGCTCACATTTCCTAGCAATTTGGGCGCTGCATATACATGACTAGACGCGCGTTAGTAAAATAATGTTGAGTTGCGATGGGTCAGTGAGCGTACAGTAGGCCAAATGCCAAATGATCGGGTGAGTGAGCCACATAACAAACCGTCTCAAGCAGGATGTTTTCGACGGAAGTTAGACAGCGGGGTGGTTATCTACGTAATGCGCGTCTGACGGCTAAATGCTTATCGGACCACACTCAAAAAGGTCATCAGGTGATACAGAGATTTTGAAGATAGACATTGTGTTTGTTAACGTGAGATTGCCGTCCAAACTCTGTTTAATACGCTGAATGTTGTTACTGGATCTGACTTCATTCGGAAGTTTACTCTAAATGTAGAAATACTTTACGAGGGAAACCGTTGCACGTATATCATTCAGGGATATCAGCGTTGGCATACTGGAACCGTCATTCCCTGAATTAACCAGAGGGTTTTGTTGTAAGTGGACGGTAAACCCGTGGTAATCACATCCGAATGTATGAGTTTATACAGCAGCGTGAGTTTCAACTTTAGTCTACGCAATCGAAATGGATCAACACCGAGTGTTTCGCGGCGTTTTCTGTAGGTTAGCGAAGAAGAACATTCTACTAAGCTTCGGGTAAATGATCGGTCAAGGTTTTCTAGCACAAGCTTATCAGGACTGCGTAGGTGGCAGTAAATGCAGTGCAATACTCGAGTTGAAGCTAGGCACACCGTTTGTAAAGCGTCAGCGTGGCAGCTGGTAGACTGGACGTCTTTTTGATACGGCCTATTGTTCTTTTAGTTTTTGTTACCTGGAAGTGTACTTGTTCTGAGAAATTGAAGGAGTTTGATTACCGTATTCCTAGATCTCTGACCGAAGTGGCTGTATCAATATTACAATCATCTAGTAAGATGGAGCCATGAGGTAATTTACAACCATGAGTGACGCTGTCCGTTTTCTTCGCTGAGAACGACATCAACCATGTTCTGCACACAACTGCAATGACGCTATGTCCCGTCGTATATTTTGTAGACAGAGAATGATGTTACTGCCCTGGGCGAACATGTAACCGATTCTGATATCGTCAGCAACCAGATGGGGCTTGCCATGTGTAATAAGTTCGCACAAGTCATTTATGTACATAAAGAGAACAACGAACCCAGAACGTCTCTTTGGCCCACCCCACTAGTCACTGGTTTATTCTTGAGCAGTGCTCTTCTATTTTAACTGTCTGAGTGCGACCTCCAAGGTATGACCACAGCCAGCTATGCAAGGGTTCTTGTATGCTAAACGGTGCTATTTTGATCATGGGGCGCTCATCAGGGAAAACGATCAAAAGCCTTTCGCATGTCCAAGAGTATGAAAATTACCGCATTTCTTGCGTCAACGGACGTCGATATATGGTTTAAGAATTCCAGCTGACATGTCATACTAGAGCGTTCACTGAGGACAGCGTGCTGTGAATAAATCAGTTTTCATAGCTGCATTCAGTTCACTATCTCCAACGGTTAGTTTTCCCATTTGTTTGACATCAAGCTATCCATTATGTAATATCTCTTCCGGAGCTAATGTTTCAACTCGCTCCGCGCCTAACTGGCTTGACGTGTTTCTCTGTGCGTTCTATTGTCCAGAGCCGATACCAATACACTGGGGTCAAAGTATGGAGTCCTGACTTTCTATCCTCGACCGGTTTCTCATATCGGTAACTTACTGGGTGACATTCCGTTAGACTGGTTTCGACAATGGGTAAGCCTGGAAAATCCCCAACGCGTGGTTGTATTTGGCCGTTTTTCGTGAAGTCGTTCCGTATTACTGTTTTCTTCGCGTCATTTTGTTCCTAACCACTGGCTTTGGACCATGATAATGTTTTGCTTGGAACTATCATGGTGAGACTCTTGTTTTCTGCTTATAGGGACGCTCAGTTTCACGTGGTATGGAAGATATGCGTTAAGGTGCAGTTTCAGCTCACATTGCGTTTGCGTTGTTTTTCACCGAATGCCAAAGTAATTTGCCATTAGAGCTGTGCCACCACGTTTGCGGATTGATTGTCCATTTGAATTATAAGTCCATTGTGTTGCCCTTTCAGGGTTTCATATAGATATCCGTCGAACAAATTTTATTCTCGAGGACGGAAATCACTGAAGTGTACTCCGACAGCCCAGCGGTTTATCATGACCGCTGCGTATTCTTCTTTACGACGAAGAAATTTATTTATGTTCATGGAAGCACGACGTACATCACAATACTTTGATTACTTGCAGAAATAATCGGACTGGGTCGATGATATCCTGTCCACTGCGCCATTGGGCTGAGTTAGCCCTTGACTGTTAGGTAAGTCCGGCCTCTGGGCCATTGATACCGGGTAGGGTCAGCAGGAGTACCCTCAACCTTGTCGCCGATCAAGTCAGTGGCAGTTGGCGTGCCAGAATAAAATTCTCGTTCATTTTGTCCCACAGGTCAAATTAATGACAGAGCGACCTAATCGCGGGTCACGTAGTTCACTACGGGGCATGCCTGTGGACGCAAAACTTTGTCCTTGTGAACATAGAATGTGCACTCACCAATAGCAGCACACGGTTGGAAGGCCGCATTGCGGTTATCACCATGTTACTAAGCTTATACGGCATCGGCGCGGTGGCCTCAAGTGAGGTAACGCTTGTAGACCTGGGTACCCAGCTAGCACAGGGAGTGAATTTTGGGGCGAAGTATGATCGGTATTTGGTTGATGGAAGGCAAACCCTCTACAAACCCGCTAGTGCTCATGATACCAGGTTGGACATAGTGTCTGCGGGCCCTCTGCCTGCTTTCTCGCAACTGCATAGTTTTACCTTATTATCTCGACATCTTTTTCGTTTATCTTCATAATCGTCCCTTTTCTGATACCTCTACACTTTATTACGCTACTTCTCTCCTGACTCGTGTTTTTTTCGCAAGACACTTATTTTTGTCTTGACACTTCTCTTTTTCATCCTGGCGGGGTCGCCAATTTGCAACATGCCGGCCATCCGACTCTACTTTGAATGCCCGTGACTTCGCGGACCAACCTTCGGGCATCGTGGACGCACCAGGGACAGCGTTCTTATGAATTGGCCGTTAGAACAGCAGTTCTGTACGGGGAACAATACAAACACGCATGCGCCGAAGGCCCAGTAAGCCATGCACACGACTTAGACAAACGCAAACCAGCACAGCACCGACAACCTAGAAGCACCCCGTGTCACACAACTCGAATTCAATTCGTGCGCTGTCGCTGGTTTCGGTTGCGCGTTACAATTGCTCATCCCAGGACATTGTAACGCCCCGTCTGTTTGAGACAAAATCTGTGAAGCGACCGAACTATCTCCTTCTTTGTTGCGTGCGCAGAAATTCCATTAACTACAGTCTTGCCTTTTGGCCACGTCCGTTTTGACAGCAGGCCTCATGTTTGTGCTACTTTTTGATTATTCGTTTTTGTATGGTTTGTAAATATCTGCAGTGATCGCGCATAACTCAGCGTGCTTCTCACTTATGCGTTGAGAAATATATACTAGTATTATTTGCTACGCGAGTTTAAATAAATAAATGAATAAAATATATATTTCTCAACGCGTATGTGAGAAAGACGCTTGTTTATGCGCGATCACTGTAGATGGTTACAAACCATACAAAAGCGAATAATTAAACACTAGCATAAACGTGAAGTCTGTTGCAAGAAAGACGTAGTTACAAAGAAAATGACTGTAGTTTATAAAATTTTGACGCGCACAACAGAGAAGAAGATAGTTTGCTCACTTTACAGATCAAGTCTCAAAAAATTGGATGTTACACTAATTCACTGTTCACAGGGTTGTGGGATGGGCGATTTTTCAAATGTTTCCAGGTCATTCCTGGAGGATGTTCAAACGCACCTTCGGAAGTTTTTACTATTGGGGAATAAAATTGGCGTCCGGAAATTGTCAAGATAGATCGGCTTTGGCGAGGCATAGCCGAAAATCCCATAATCAAGCGAGCTAACCGACAGATTTCAATGCAGGATTTCGTCGATTGCTCGAAAACGTCACGAAGTTGAACATCTCCTGAACCGTTTAGCTTAGACAAAGTTCCGTGCGTCCATCCGTCGCAGAAAAATTTCCTCGCCCGAAGGATAATATGGGAATCGGAGGGAGAATGTAATTCCACACGTTAGATGTGAAATTGTGGGTTTATAACATTTACGGTGACAGACAATATGTTTTGGGAATTTTCGACGAAGTACTCGTTCGATATTATTATTTCTGCCATGATTATTGGAGTATATAACCCTATCTACTGTTTGTTGTGGTATTTTACTATGCACTCGAGATTTATTCGGGTAAATGGAGAATTGAGTCGGCAGTATGGAGGGCCGCATGAAATGTGCGTGACAACTAAAGCTCACATAACATCATTCTGTTGGACTCATTATTAAGCGTTGAGTTCACATTTCATAGCAATTTCGGCATTACATATACATGAGTGAACACGTCATTAAAATACTGTTGGGTGTCAACGGGTTTGGTGAGCGCACAGTAGGCCAACGGCTAAATAATCTTGTGAGTAAACCATATAACAAACCGTTTCAAGCGGGCTATTCTCGAGGGGCGTTGGACAGCAGAGTGGTTATCTACCCTGCTAGCACAATTGGGTATAAATCACGCAAAAACCCAATATGCTCTACATTGACCAATGCGAGCGTGCGTTAGAAATGAATTACGTTTTTGATACATAGAACCCTAAATTATCCTAAATGTGTGGCGCAAAATTAATCCAATTGGTCCATTTTGTCCACTGTAGCACAGCCGTATAATATCCCTAAATCGACGTAAATTATCCCGATTCACCGTAAAATATCCCGAAATACACGTAAATTATCCAGATTCGCCGTAAAATATCCCTAAATCGACGTAATACGTATGACGCATCGGACGGTTAATGTTTTTCGGACCACACTCAAAAAGGTCATCAGGTGATACAGAGGGTTTGAAGATGGACATCGTGTTTGTTAACGTAAGATAGCTGTCCAAACCCTTTTTAATACGCTGAATGTTGTTACTTGCTCTAACTTCATTTGGAAGTATGAATGTATGAGTTTATACAGCAGCGTCAAGTTCAACTTTAGTCTACGCAGCCAAAGTGGATCAATGCCAAGTTTTTCACAACGTTGTCTATGGGTGAGCGAAGAGGAATAGACTGATAAGCTTTTGGTAAACGATCGTTGCAGGTTTTCTAACACAAGCCTGTCGGACTTGTGTAGGTGGCAGTAAATGAAGTGTCTACGTCTAAATTATGAGGTACAGGATATGTTTGACGGAGAACGTGAGAAGTAACCGGTGCAAGATTCCGAACGACTGGAGGTTTATGGATTTCTCTTCCCCTTGCGGCTGGTGTAGAGACTGTAGGTGAACTCACCCAGCTGAATGTTTTAGGCAAGAACTATTATCATTCAAATTACAGCGTAGTAATCACGGTCCGTACGAGTTCCGCTCAAGGATTATCGTGTGGAAATGGGTTACCACTTAAACATGATTAGCGTGTTAATTGCGACAAGTTAGAACATTTTTGTGGGACCAAACAAACCGAGGATGACCGGTTGAAGTAGAAGCAATGGGTAGACAGAGAGTGCATTGACAATACGTGGATTCGACGTGGGAGCTGGTGAACAACAAAGCGAAATTATAACTCGGCGAATCGGTAGGTGGGCGCGCAACGTAAGTCGTACGTTCCAGTTTGCGGGGTATTTGTCGGTATCCCAACTTGTTCACACACATGATTTAACGCTGGAGTTTGATGCAAAAATGTGTACATGGCAATTGGAAATTTAACTTAGAGGATAATGGACAAATAAAGTGACCCCAGGGCTCTGCGTCATAGACGATGACCAGAATGTTGACTTCGACAACGCACCGGTTTTTCAATTAGCTGGAACCGTTGACATGAACATGAATAAACCATATTACTCCTGCCACACAGCCCACATCTACAATCGGTGGAAGAGAGAGAGAAGAGTTCAAAACGTTTGGAGGAGTATGAGTTATAAGGCTAGCAATCACTGGTGAGCAGGGAAATTGAAGACATTTATGATCGATCAGTAGGCTAGTAGCCTTAGTCACGTCCATTGCAAGCGGCCGTCACAAAATTCTGAGCTTACTCGAATCCTTTCAAGATGCGCGGCCTCAGTGTTCCATGCACATGATGAATGATTGACTTGCAGTATTTAACATGCTGTACCTATTACCGAGACACGACAACCCCACCCTGTTTTTGCTTTCATTGTGATCAAGGAAATGATTCCTTTCACTTTCAAGGAAGAACGGTTTGTCGAGAGAGTCTACTGTTTGTAAACTCACTCGGATTTAACTAGGCAAGGAAATGCAACAACAACAACAACAACAGCGAACTAGGTACGACTGGCGTCCGCGTAGTCGGTGAATAGCATTGGTCTCGGCAACCCACAACCGCGTCAGTTTTAGAAGCTTGGTGCTGTCGTGGCTGGTAGAGTCGTGACCGCCGTGGGGAATGTTTCTGGTCGTTAACCAGTTCTCACATCAGACACCTCTGTAAAGATAACCTCGCGTTTACCATCGCGTTCCAACACGAAGGTTTTGTCAAACTGTATGAGTAGGCGAAACGGATCTGTATACGGCGAGTACAAGAGTCGTCGAAGCGCAACTGCACCTATTGTGGTGGATTGCCAGGTCGGGGGTGCGAGTTTTC
>QNGE01008911.1:0-14741 GCA_008508345.1 Paragonimus westermani | reverse complement strand
TTTGGCTTCGGTCACTGTGACAGGCTAATCCGAATCGGACGTTGCCAACCCTCTATATATATCTATGAACACATTTGCATATTTTTATCATATGCATTCAATAATTTCAGTTATCTCTGTGACTTCGAGCTCTGCTAGCATACATTAAGGAATGGTTAAGAATGAATTACGGCATACACTAAAGATTAGTTAGGAATGAATTACGGTGATTTCGGGATGAAATAGCCTTGGCACTTAATTGGAATGGGATTTTGAGATGAATCGCGCCAGTCTTGGGATAAAATACTTCTGCGTTTTTGATGGCCGATTAGAACTGAACGAGAATGAACCTGAGTAAAATGCTCTGGAAATGGATACATCATTATCTACATAGGTGTAGCTGTATAATATCCCAAGGAGAAATTCTCACGCATAAAAACTACTTAGTGTCGATGGTAGGTAGGTCATTAGAAGATTCTGATAATTCCATCTGTAGGCAGGCGATCGTTAGGCCTTACTTCGCGAAGAACATATCACTGTTCATTTTTGTAAATGGATCATCAGGAAGCGGAAGAAGATACCGGTGAATACCCATAGAGCTGAGGACTGTAAAGAAGTCAGCGCGATTTATTAAGTGAATCCTTGCTTAAGCCACAACGAGTTAAAACCAAAAGAGTTACCGGTTTCACAAGGCTTCGACTCTCTCGAGAAGCCTTCATCAATTGATTCAATCCAGAAAATTCACATTGTACAAGCTTCAAATGAGGCAGTCATCGCCTGGTACATGCATGGGTGTTTAACACGCGGTGTATGAACAGTCTACCAATAAAATAGATGGGTTCACGGTTCACCTGAGGTCACCCCGTGATGACCTCAGGTGTAAAGAACGTTACAAAGCTATTGTATGCTGTGTATGTGCATGTGTGAGACTAATCTGCATGCGTGTGGACGGTTTGGGATGAGGCGGGTGACAGGAATGCCGCACACGTTTTCCGACGCAGTGTCACTGTTTTCCACTCAGTAAATCGTGTTAAACAACTGACAATTTCAGGCCACCTGATAGATTCGCCGCCTTTAGTGTGCTAGCTTCTGCCAGTAGACAAAAACCACATTTTAGCACAGTCGAATGGTGTAAGTCAACTTGGTGTTGGTTAAGGATTGCATGTGCAGCAATGGCTGAATCGTGTTCTAATTACCGGAGTTACCCAACCTCGTTAGATGGCTTCTTACTATACCTTACATCTTCTTTCATACGTATTTCAATTTACCGGGCAGTCTGTCCAATTTACGAGGTTTGACAATCTTTACGTTTAATTCGGTGATACAGTTTGACTGTTCCAGAACGGCTCGTTCGTCCTTTAATTGGATTAACTTATTCCTTAACGTGTTTGCGGCTTTAAATGCCACTCTGATTCTGCACTGGTTAAGGACCCGTCCAAGATCTCCTGAAGTATTCTGCCTGTACAGTGTAACAATGATCGATAGCCAGTTCCTGTGCTCGTTGTTCTCGTTGCAATGTGGCTGTTGAATTGGACGTATAATCCTGTCACAGTAACGGTTGGCTTTCAGTGATGATTTTGCAGTAGTGTATCCCTCCGAGAGGTCGTCCTCGGAACTGGCTAATAACAAGGCCCTGTGAAATAAACTGGATGCGACTGCTTTCTTAGAGCACATGGGGTGTTCTGAGCCGAAGCGAAGGTACCCGTTATAATGGGTGTCCTTTCTGTGCACGCCTGTGTCCAGTTTGCCACCCGTCCTCCTGCTTATTCTGCAGCCTAGGAAATTTAACTCATGATCCACTGATTTGCCCCTAATTGTAAATTTGATGTGCCGATGGAAAGATCCTACGTGCTCCATGAATTTATCAGTAGTTTCTCTGCGTATCACCACCAACGTATCATCGACATACTTTCACCGAATTCAGGATGGATCAGTAAAGCTGGACGGCAACTTTTTCTCTAGATCTTATACGAAAAAATTGGCAACCGTGGGAGAGATCGGTGAGCCCATCGTTACTCCGTCTGTTTGCTGTTAGAGGATCCCCTTGAACGTAAAGAAGGTGGACCGTAAGCAGTGCTCCATGGCTTCTTCAACCTCACTAACGGATACACCTGTTTGTTTAGCTAACCTGGCATCTGCTTCAAGAAGCTGGCGAATCACCTCCAGACTTTCCTCCACTGGAATCTTGGTTAACAACGAAACAATATCAAAGGTGGCCACACATTCATCCGGGTTTGAACTGAGATCCCTCAGCTTGGTAACCAGTTGTGTTGAATGCTGAATAGTATGTTCTGTGCACTGTTCAAGAGGTTCAATAACACGAGACAAAACCTTGGTTAGGACATATGTTGGGGGTTCCTGTATAGTCGACAATTTGTTGCAGTGGTACACCATGATAGTGTTTTCGGCAAACTGTGAAACCTCGAATCTAATGCTGCTTTTGGATAAAGGGTAAACCAAAGCGACTCACCCTGGCTGACTTTCTTCTTTCGAAGCAAAGTTGCTGTTGAAGCTTTTGATTTGTTCAAGGTGGTGATGATGTACGGATGATGTACGGATAATCGGAAATCTGGTCAGGTGTTTTGCGTTCATAATCTACTTTGTCCAGGATGAGTACTCGATTCGCTTTGCCTACTCAAGTGATAAGTGTTGACTGCTCATACTGCAACTCGCTTCTTGGCACTCAGGTCAATTGGTTGGGATTTCTGATTCCGAATGATCCTGGTGACCTGTGCCCGAACTCTGTTCGCGTCACCGATTGGCAAAAACTTCAATTACTCCTCCACTGCCAGAGTCACTCCCAATGTATTTAACGGTCTGACGCTGAGATTAAACCCCTTGTTCAAGAGTTTATTCTCAGCTTCTGACAGTGCACGATCTGTCGGGGTCCGAGAGGGTCGAAACGCTGCAAAACCGTCAACTCTTTTGGTTTTAACTCGTTATGGCTTAACCAAGGATTTACTTAATAATGTTCATCATTACAACGCACAATACGTTTTCGCATATCAGATCTGTTTACGGTCCGGATGTATTATCTTTTGTTAAGTCAGCCAGAGTTCTCATCCACCCATTTGACTTCTTTATAACGACGAACGGTTTTGCCCAAGTGGAGCAACTGGCTGGTTTCAGGATGCCATCTTTCTGTAGGCGACCGAATTTCTTGTTTGCAAGAAGTAGAGCTGCGCTTGACACTGAACGCTCTGAGTAGGAAACGGATCTTGAGGTTGAGAGAAGTCACAGGAAAACATTCGTCTGGCGCAACGCCATAAGCCCTGCTAGGAGACTTCAAAGTGTTTTCGGTGCAACTGACCGATGATGCCGTGAGGACTGGCACTGCAAAACGATACCATTAGGCCAACGTCGATTGATCCGTCGTTGCCCCAGCGACCTATGGACTTCTCCAGCAAGTTCATCACGTCATTTCAGTCTAGCCCCAAAAAGTCTAGTTCCACATGGCCATTAGATAGCAACTTCCTTTGAATTGGGCGTCGCCAAATGCAACCTCTTAAGCGAGCTCGCCAGAAAACTTCAGGGTGCCACCTGAAGCAGCGTGGACACTGTGTGTATTCGAACGCACGGCAAGTCAATCCATCGAGTTTTATTGCTCCTTCGATGTGTTATTGATATGGAAGGCGGTACTCACTTGTGACCGAATGACGGTGCAGTTAAGTACCAACTTAATGTAGTTCCGCATGAAAGCATAATTCACCAAAACTGTGGCAAAGACGGAGTTGGATCGTCGGGCTGATTTCTGGAATCGTCGACCGCGGGACTTAAATCTGGACTGTCATGGCAGCTGCTTTTCAGCTCGGCAGTAGTACTGATTTTGGCCTAGACGATTGCAAAGTGGACGCAAGCGCACATAATGCCAGTCCCCACATGGTCAACAGGACGTCAGAGGTTACAAAGGTTGCTCCTGGCTGGGTGGCCGTGATCCATCAAGTTGAGGATGACCAGTGTGTACCGATTGAGTAGTGGGAGACGCTGAAGATTTTGATGATTGCTGTGTTACCATAACGCCACGTTTTAGATTGACAAGCGTCTGCCATTCGTCGGTGGTCGTCTTCAGCGTTATCAGCGGGTAGCGTACCATCTTGTTCAAGATACGAGTGCTGGTGTCAGCATTTGCCAGTGAATGGAGATCACAGACGGAAATCAACGTCCCGAATTGGTCATCGGCCACATGGGAGAGCTTGAGGCGCTGACATTATCGGTTGACGTTTCCGCCGTTAGTGACATAATTTGCGGACGGGCTCTTGGTCATCTGGAAACACTGATACTTAATGTTAAACAGAGATGATTGTTTGGAGACGATTTAGCTAGTACACTTGACTGTATCACTGGGAGGGACCTCGTGAGCGTCCTTTGGCAAAATGAAGTTGGTATAGCGCTCGAACTCCAAAGAGCACAGTTTTTTACAAAAGCAGTCGCACTCGTAGGGAACAGTCGGCAGCGGCCAGCTCCACCTCGAATACGTCCCCACATTTTCGATACCAGATATCGGAATGAATCCCAGAGGATTAATCGCAATAGAACTCTGCGATTGAGGTCCCAATGGACTCATTCAGACTTGTATTTACCTAATCAATCAAATGATAAGACAACCAAAATGTGGTAACGCTGAAAGAAGATGTGACGGTAACGGGTGTCTACAAAAGGTATACGTATGAGCTGAAGTAGGATGTGTTCAAAAAATGGGAATGACTCACCCATGTAGCACATGGCCTGCCGAGATAGGACGGTTTCCTGTTAGTTTAGGCGGGCCATGAGAAAAATCTTGGAAACAAGCATTCCATGGAATAAATAGCGTAAAGGTTAACGTCTATGAACTTCATCTATAAATCCGCGTTCATCTTTTCAGCAAAATTAGTGACGTTTGTTTGAATGACATCGGACAGTCAGACATTCTTATTCGCTAATCTTTCGAGATCGTTGAGGTAAGAGTCGTGAAAGTCGAACGGTTTTGCTGTTCTACAGAAGAACGTGAGAAATTAGCTGCTGCTGTGCATAATCATATGTCATTTACGGATATTGCCTTCAGATGGTTATCTTATTCTTCTTCTATCTTGAATAGTTATGGAGGAGTAGGATTTCAAAGTTATCCATGAAATTTGTATTAATACGGTTGTTGTTCGAATATTGCACAAGTCGTCTACACAACGTCCAATATGAACAGGCAACTGCATGTAGTATTATTGCAATGCCCATAAAGGATACTGTAAGATTGTTGTGCTTCATGGTTGCTGTATCTTCAGTTGCAATGTGTGGAACGTGTAAGGCTGCCGTTTATCACCGATGAGTAGTCGGGGATTTGGTTTATATTCAAGTTGACCATCACTCANCAGACCGTTATTGTGTCTCCTCTCGAGACGATCGGGCAACCTGATCATTGCTCATAAGCGAGGGTGTTCAAGCGTTTATATTTGATAAATCGGTCATGCCTGATGTGAGGTCGATGGCGCAGTGGCCAACGCGGTTGCCTCATGATTGGAGTGTCCGGAGTTCAAATACCGGCCGTGGCAAGGATATGCACTACTGACGAGCTCTAATGAGAGCGAAACTCGAGTCTAGTGCTTCCTTTCGGAAGAGGCTGGTTGAAAAGTCTATCTGCCATTTATCGTTCTTGGAAACTGCTACTTCAGCAGATGCCTTGTTGTTGCATTCTGAGGTACTGACCTTCGGGATTGTCCTAAACGGGAACTGCGAAGTAATGTGATGAATTTTTTTCTCATTCCCGGTTAAAACATGCCACGTAGATGTGACACGTGTCGACGGATGGTCATGTTGAAATGGTACCGGTCGCCGGTACGTTCACAACAGTATTAGTGGAACGTCCAGTTGCACGCAGACGTACCTCGATTAAACGCAGCATTGTTATTGGAAAACCTACTTTCTGGACGCTTGCTACACACTTAGGAGCGTTACGTTTCGGTGGATTGGCGCAGAAGTATGAAGAAAGATTCAGCCTTTTGTATCCAACAGTCAAATGCGCGCATGTTTCATCAGTCAGTGTTCCTGGGAGCGCTGAGAATGCACCACCCAACTCTTCCTTGGAATCCAAGGACGTTGATGCGCACTCCGCGAGACTCTCCTGGGAAGTGCATCGGCTCCGGTGTATATGTGCACTTCGGGTTAGAGAAGGCGCTACTGCGTCATCTGTGATTGCCTGGCAACAGTGACTACAACAGTGGCCAGTTGCAGTTGCACATTGATGAGGTATCACCTTTCACCGGGTTGAAAACACAATTGTGGCCTATTTCAGGGCGTACGGTTTCGCCGTTGAAATCGGAACCGCTTATAGTGAGCAACTATTGTGAACCATCGAAATCATCTAGTCTAGCAAACTTCCTGGTGGACTGCATTATCGAACTCCGGCAATTATTTAGAGATGGTCCGCAGTGCACACCGGATCGCAGAATACAGTGCAGTCTGCAAAGTGTTATCTGTGATAATTGTGCTCGATGCTTCCTTAGGCGGGTCAAAGGGCAATTGAGCTATTTTGCCTGTGATAAATGCACACAAGAGGTATTCCGTGTTGCATGTCGTCTAACACTCCCATCGTCACATTGTCCGTTGCGGACAGACGAAAGCTTCATTTGTCAGAGCAATCCGGCTCACTACATCGGAGAATCCCCTTTTTGTGATATTTCCATTGTCATGGTGATCACTTTTCCACTAGACTACATGCACCTAGTATGCCTCGGAGTAATGAAGCGGATGTTGAATCTGTGACTTTTCAGTCTCGTCGACCGCAACCTTCGTCTGAGTGTGAACAGTGTCACGGTGATATCAAAACGTATTTCTGATTCACAAGCTGTCACCCCGTGTGACTTTCCTTGACGTTGACGACCTTTGACAGAGGTCGAACGATAGAAAGCCACTGAATTCCGTCAGTTTTTGTTGTACAAAGGACCAGTTGTTATTCGAGGCATACTTGACCCTTGTAAATACCACAATTTTCGGGATTTGTTCATATGTATTCATATTTTGCGTCACCCTACTTTGCATGTAAATTATTTTGATTTCGTCAGTCAGTTGCTTATTGTTTTTATTGAAAACTTCGTTCACTTTTGTGGATCGGAGCATATTGTGTACAATGTTCGCTACTTGATGCGCCTCCCCAACGATGTACGTTTTCACGGGTCACCGAATGAATATTTGGCATTCCCGTTTGAATCTTTTATGCGTTATCTGAAAGGCCGTGTGTATTCCCCATTACACCCTGCCCGACAAACTTATCGGCGAGCTCCCGAAATTCTCCATAACCCCCTTTGGATATGAATGAATGTTTGTTCGAAAACATCCACGTCCCCCTTGCAAGACCTTTGCCTGCGAGTAACAGTCTTGTACACAATAATGTCTTCTTCTCAAGTACTGCACCTGACAATGCTATTATTGTGCACAGAAGACCGGCGCTCATTGCACATTGCGGTAATGTAATCAGATTTCGTTTTTCTCAATAAATGACAATTTTCTCACACACTGTTTACCGTCTGCTAATTTGTATATTTTTAAAGTTAGCAGCTTGTCCGATACAGCTCATTCTTGCGCTGTGCATGACATTCACTACAAATGCATGCATATTCAAACTACAAATTATGGCGTTTTCTTACCTGTTTTGCGCACTTTCAATGAACTAATAGGAACCAATCACTTCATCTTTTCTGTGATATCTGTGATGAGAAGATGGTCGTAGGAGTACTTCGTGATACTACTGCTTCTGACTGAGAAAAACGTTTGTAGATGTTTTCCGTCGTTAAATTCATTGAAGACAACTTCGTTGCTGTGGTGAGCACAGCTTGGTTCGTGGATGAGCACATTGTGCGGTGGCCGTGCAGTTGCAACTTGTGTGCCTATCACAAGTTACTACTTGCGCATGAGCCCCTGCCGCCCACTGCACCGCAATATGCAATAACTGATGTTGCACGAACAAGTAGGTTTTGTATTATGTACTTCCCAAAAGTTCAGCCATCTATGTCGATGCACGCGCAGTGGAGCGGGAGACAGTACAACAGTCGTCCGATGCCGGCTCCGACTGCACTAGTCAGCTGACCAACTTTAACACACGATATACAGAAAGAAAGCGGTAAGTATACCGAAATTATAAACGTTATATGTTTTCAGGGTTCCCGTGCGTTACAGTTCTGACGACGAATACGATAGTCACAAGAGGGGTACTGGCCGTCAGGAGCCTTCACTTTATCCCGTCCCACCACTACCGGTATTGCCTTAGCCGATTATGCTTAAGTAAAGTCGCTATAAACTTTGCCGCTTATTTATAGGTGAAGTTTTAGCCCTCCCGGACGGTCTCCCATTCCTGAGCCATCCACATTCCACTCTGCAGACTCTAATGAAATACCATCTCTGTTGGTACCCGGAGCTGCAGTCATTCTGTAAGTTGACTTGGCCGTCTGTCTATGTAACCATTATTTGCAGTTCAACGTTTGACACATACCGCTGTGACATGCAGTCCCCGTTGTCCGCACGGATGACCACCAACGCGAGTTCGTCCGATCACTCGGATTCTATGCACAGTAGCAGCAGGTGAGTGCGTGGTACAGCAATAACGTTCCCATAGGATTGACACTGATTCCAGTCGAGGCGACACCGCGACCATTTTGGATTTGGTCAGTGGAATGGTTTTAACATTGTCAACCGTCAACTCTCGGTTGCAAGCGTTGGAAACGCAAATGGCTCGCTATTTTCTGCCCTCCACTGACCCCAAACCGGCAGTCATGCCTGAAACGTTCAGGTCGCCCGCACGAACGCAAGTGGATCTGGTTGCACGGGAGGCTGAGTTGGACAAATCAGATGTATACAACGCTGTTGTAAGCGCTGCAGTTCAGTTGGCACTTATGTCTTGTAGATGAAGTCACTCGCGAGAATGAGTGGAACCGATGTCGCGGAGACCGTGCGTCGCATTCCGTCCTCTCCAATACATCATGACTTGGCCATTACCACTAACTGGACGGGGACTGGTAACAACCGGGGGTCAGTGCCTTGCTGTTGATGGAGGTAGACTGAAATATTGTCTTATCAAACATTCTCGATCCTATAATTCATTACAGATGCCATCTCCAGTTAACAGAGGTACACGGAAATTTCCGTTGAAAAACTGCGCGTGCACATGCCATGGAGGTTCAGAAACGCCCGCGACAGAACCGGCGGGCGCATGAAGCGTAGAACAAAGTATCAACTCGTTCGCTAACAATTCAAGTTCACACCGAGTTAGGCGTAATTTGTTGATCGAGTAAATGCCTCTCAATATTCAACGACAGAGATAATCCATCCTCGAAATGGTAAGCGAGAAGGCGCTGGTAATAACTGAATTCAATACGGTACTAATTGAATCAATGTGCAAGGAAATTTCTATCACCTCGAATGTGAAAATCCTCATAGATCAAGGAGAAAAAGCGCCCGTACAACAAATTGACAACCAGGCACCGATCACCAATGGTGGACGATAAAACGGGTTGAGCTCATTCAAACAAATGGTCATTGGTTTGGTCAGAGCAAAACGACTGTTCATGCATCGAGAAACGACGGGAATCATAAGTTACCCAAAAAAATATGGAAGAAAAATGTTTAATTTCGGCATTTAGAAGTTTACAGGGCTCGGACTGAATAGGGGTAAGGGAAACGGTCAAAGTAGGTGGTGTAAGAACAAGGATTGGTAATGTATCTCATTTGGGGGGAATGTAAAGCATAGGGCCACCTTTCAACCTCAAGCAAACCTCAGCGATCTCAAAATAACGCAAAAAACCTTGACAAAATCAACACCAGGTGATGACTGTTGAATAATTCCACACACGGCGTGGAACGACGAACGTTCGGCGTCGTTAAGTCAAATAACACGCGGAGCTAAAAAATATTTCGCCGCGCGACTACTTCAGCAGCCCAAATATCCACGAAAACGAAGAAGACAGAGACGGCGTTAACTCCCGTCTCAATTGATCAAGACAACCAAAGTAAAAAAGCGATGATGATGTCTTTAAACAAGTACGCAGGCGAAATTAACGAATCTTAATGTATAAAAGTATACAGAAGTGTTGCAAAATATGATCATGAACTGTCGACACTACAGCATCAGTTGCGTCTTCCTGAGTTGGGCGTGCTGTTGTTGTAAATTAACCGTCAGCGCTTTCGCAGTTATTGAAATCGTGGATCCTTACTGCACAGTATAGGAGAGACTCCATGGTCAGTTGTTATAACCGAGCCCCGGTAACGTGAACGCGAATGACTGATGTGAACAACGGCGAACGGTTAGTGAGAATTGGAGTTCCTTCCGATTGACCGACAAACTGCGAACGACAAGAATCAATGGAAACACGGACAAAGCAAACTCTGAATAGGCAATGTAATTAATCACCAGACGCTCTGCGAATTTACACTAGGAGCAACCGGCGGCCACAAGGTCAGTAAGAAAACCATTGACCTTGTGACTGCGAGTTGCTGAAAGCGGCTGCTCTAGTAGGTCGAGCTTTGGTTCGGATTTTCTCGCTCTCATTGCCTACTCATATTCCTGCCATATTGGTGCTCTCTACATCAAAATTTGTGTAAGTTATTGTTATTCGTTATCGAGTAGCATACTAGTTCGTTACGCGTTGAATTACTTGGATTCCATATCTGATACCATATATGGTATGATGTTGGCTACAGTTACATGGTCGGGGCACATGGACGTTGTAAAATATATAAGGCATACAAGCTGATGCTCCTTTCATACTACCGAAACTACGGGCTATACCCTACGCTATATCCTACTCGTAGGATTACTGCACATGGTCCTGAGAGGTTCTTAGGACAGGGTTACATCAGAAAATCCATAGTACGGTTTTTTTAGCGCCCAATGCGTTTATCCAAGGATCTTAAGTATTGTTAGGGACGGTTCGAAGTGAACTACGTCACTGATTGCAATCAGTGTTAGAAACGAAAGAAGGCCTGCGAGAAATTTTCCGTTCGACCGTCTTTTGAGTGACTTAGAGGTGTTCAGTCAAGACTCTAAAAAGACACTCAAAAGACTGTCAAAAGACGGTCGTGCTACATGGGTGCTGTCTGTAACATTTCGTAAGGTATCCTTTAAAAACATCGAATGTGGGCGGGCTTATTACGAAAGCATTTCTCAGTTTCATAAAAGTTACGAACTCTTAAGAATGACTCGTGTTAGGTCTAGCACTGCTGGGACTCAACAGACACTGTTTGAAATAGTGAACATTTACAGCTGGTACGGGTGCAAAATGTCCGTACAGAATGGAATGCAATGCTACCAGTGTCAGAAATGGTATCACTCCAAATGCTCTGGTCTCAACGGACACCAGGCAGGCAGCTAGCCTCTTCATCTATCAATTTTATATGAATGAGCTGCAGGTTTACGAAAGCCAAGGCACCACTCCGCCGCTGACTAGTCACACATGCACCACGACAAGTGGGGTGACGCAGAAAACCCGCGACTGCAAATGCGGGACTCTTTTCAGTATCCCTTTTTACTTATTCCATGAGGAGTAGAATGGACAAGTATGTGGGGTGACTCTCCCACAAAGTTTCACTCCAGATACGGTGAGTTACCCAAATATCAATAATTCAGAAGACAGTGCAACACTACGTATATTGCCACAACCGAGAAAAATCAACCGTGCAGCCAGAAGACGTCCTGTGTGTGGCGCGCGTAACGGAAAAGTGAGGAAATTCCAACTAGGGGAAATAGGGCATACCATTGGGCTAAGCAAACATGTCCCGATCGGAAGTATCAAATTTCACAACACAATACCAATAAAAGTTAAACCATTCTAAGAGGTCGTTACAGGTATCAACGGACTCTGTCTGAAATGAAGTTGGAACTACAATCCCTAAATGACTATATAGCGCTTGTCCTACCTGGTGTTGCGATCACTAAGGTGGCGGTTGCCCCGTCAACTGCAAACATAGATAGCTCTCAGAGGGAGGAGGCCGCTTCTCCACAACATCTACCAGTCTTGGCATCTTAATTCTCCCCGGGCGTCATACACCTCGTACTCATGGGCAGGCTGCGCTCCAGGACAACCAAGAAGTCACTTGGCCTCTTGTTAACCCTGCCAGTTGCGCTCAGTCTCGAGGCCGTGGTGGAAAAAACGGTGACTTTGAAGTCTGCCAACGCCCATCCGAAAGACGTGTCTTCCGACCGCTCCCGGCAAAAGAGAGTGAGACGCGATCAGCGGACTAAGATTAGGTCACGAAGCATGGCAGACCAAAAACTACAGATGAAGACTAGGTTCGTAGTTTCTGCTCCCGAATTATCCCTCAGGCTTCTGTACCTGTTGTAGAATGTGGAGACACCGTCTGCACAGTCATTCCAACGATCGACTCCCCAAACACAGGCATGAATATTGAGGGAACCGAAACCGCACAAAAACCATTCTCAGAGTTACCTACCCCAAAACCCAACAAACGGAACGGAAGTAGCCTGCTGGGGCCGCCTCCCGCCCAATTAGGTATTCCTATCAGTAGCCCCATAACGCCGCGCACATTGCCCTCTTTCAAATCACGCACCCAGCACACAAATAAGTCAAATTTTCTGCGGGTGACCACTTTTAACTACCCTCCCAAGAAGCGGAATTTGATAAGGTCGCAGAGTTCGCAAGTTGCGACACCAAGAATGCTGGTCAAGCGTCCTGTAGAGTCGCTGAAGTATCCACAGGCAGCCCCAAAGGAGGGCCATCAGAACGCCTCGGAAGAATAAATCAAGTCATGCCCCACCACCCTGCTCAATTCTCGGCCTCCATTTCCAGGTTCTTTCTCGCACTCTTTCATCTTTTCTCGCAAAATCCAACGAGGAAATAGCTTTTACGTGCATGTATACGAACTCTCTGGGTTTGTTCAGTAAATGACCGGAAACCAGACAGTTGGTTGGTGACACCCAACCCCACACGTTCGCTTTCAGAGAGACCCGGCTTACAGGGGGCATCAGTGACAGTGAACTGAACGTCCCGGGTATTCAGCTTACCGGGATGACTCCATCCGAGGGAGAATAGGAGGTTCTGCAATTTTCCCTCAACAGTGTCTCCCGACACTCACAGTTACCGATGGTTTTCAGTTCTCCGATAAATGTGATCCCTTGTGGCTTCAACTAGCACCACGTGGCCAAGACTTACTCCTAGGGGGGTTATTTGTCATTCTCCCTCATCTGACGTCTCCGATGACGACACCCTTTTAACAAACCTGGATAACTTCCTGGGAATACAACGTTTTACTTATCTGCTTACTATAGGTGACTAATGCACCCAAGATAAACTGAGCATCAGTTTCTCACCAGGATTGTGAAGGCGAATTCTCAACTTCTTTATCGACGCTGATACGACGGAAGGCGTAGACACAACACGTCAACGCCTTGACCCGACCTCGTTTTGGTCGGACTCCCTCTCTGCTTGACTTAGTCACCACTAACGAGAGCCGCTTGGTAGACAGTGATCATCAAGCTGCCACTTCGGCAGTGACCACTCTCTGCTAAACTTTGATCTTATCTGTTACTGGTTACAACAACCAGCAAAAAGTCCATAGTTCTAAACTTTAATCAGGCTGATTTTAACGACCTGAGGACCTACCTTGGTTCACTATTATTATTATTATTATTATTATTATTATTATTATTATTATTATTATTATATTCAATGCCCGCCTGTCCTCTACAGAAGACTCTTTGCCCTCCGAAGTGCATTCGTCAGTGAAATCCAGCGGATCAGACCATCCAAAGAAACCGGGCGTACTTCAATGAGGTTTACACAGCGTTCATTTCGGGCTTCGGTGCGACATGGACCTCGAAGGCTCCAGCTGACGATGGTTTACTCATATAAGGCTCATTGATGTTGCCCAATCTCTACTCCAGCACCCGGTGTGCTTCAGGGACATCGCACCCTATCTAAATCCCCACACCGGTTCTAGTTAAATTCTTGAAGGAAACACTCTTCAGGTGCGTCCATCTACCTAATTCTGATTGGTGGATAACGTCAGCCTGATTCACTGACAGCTGTTCCACCGTATAAACTGAATTATCTGTGCTGGAATGCTCTTGATCCAACGATCGCAACTCAATCGATACCCTATTGCATGATGTTGCAGAAGTTCCATGTAGAGTACGGAGCATCATCTGGCAGGGCTGTCCCTGCAAACCAAGTGTCCTTGCGATAGACTCATCGAGCAATGTAGTGTCAGACCCGTTATCCAGAAAGGCATACGTTGTCACTGACGCATCCGGGCCAACCAACCTGATCGGGACGAACCCTAGACACACGCCGTTTATACTGGACGTAGCACCGCACAAGGATGACTGTCGTTTCCTCTTTACCCTGTTCGGGCTTATCCTCAGGGACCAACGTATGACGGCGTCGACCACAACCCGGTACCGCACATCGTATCTGTACTCTACGAGACTTGGCCACATGGCTCGTCCCTAGGCAAATAAAACAGCGTCCGGTGTCCAACAGCATTGCTTTGCGTTGCTCCAAAGACTGACCGCTGAACCAACCGCAATCGGATATATCGTGATTGTCCTTACAAACCGGGCACTTCAAGTTCACCTTCTCATAAGGCACTCCTACTTCGATGTTGCACCTCGAGTATCTGATTCCAGAATCTCCAGAGGATGATGAGTTGCTCGTCCTGCTTTCTGAGTGAGCGGGCAACTGACCACACTGACTAACACTGACAGCCACTCTTCTCTCCACAAAACGTAACAAATCACTGAAATTAGGTTCCCTTTCGCACTCAGTTATACCCTCGGCAACTTCTGC
>QNGE01008910.1:0-14742 GCA_008508345.1 Paragonimus westermani | reverse complement strand
AAGTGGACTCGTAATTTAGCGGCGTAAAATGTTCTATTGACTACATTTGTGAGCCTACGTGTAATAGTTTCGGCTAGAGTGTCACCATCGAATGTTAATCCAATGTGCACATTTTTTTTTCTATTAAGTGCACCTGGTCTCTTTCACTCCGCTGTTGCACGGTCCTATCTATGAACCTTTCAGAGGCAAAGTTTCATTGTCACAGTATTTGAGAAGTATGGTTTTAGAAGGAAAACGTCATCTTGTTGCTTGGCCATCAATATTTGTCTCCGTAAAATTTCCCAATGTTCTCTGCTAAACCAACTTTGAAAGTATCCATAAACTATCTGAACCGTAATCATTAGATTAGGTTTGATTTATTTTGAATCCACTCTGAGCATCACTTGTATAATGTAGGTGTATATCGTCGCAATTGCATGAACACCAAAACCTTTTTGTGTGACAATTAGTTCAGTGTTAGTCAGCTTTGAAAATTGAGTAAAAAGTAGTTTTGGGCTAATAGCAGGGAACTGCAAAATTCGAAAATATAAAAGCCCTCGTTTGCTGTTGCCATCATGTATCAGTCAAAACTGTCATTTTGGACCTGACTAAATGATTTGCCATATTTCGTTTTTACAGTAACTAGCTTTTCAGTTGTTAGATGTCGAAATGCCTAATCGTCCTCTTGAGGAATTCGCTACTACCATGAATTGTCGGAATGGATAAGTGTGCCAAGTGTGTAGGTGAAAATGTCAGTTCAATTTTGGATCAATCCGCTGATGCAAACTCATCCAGCGTAGAACTTTACTCTAACGAGTAATAATTTCTGAAGAATATCTAGCTGCTGATGGACAGTTCTTTTCAAGATTTCACGGTCTTAGCTTGCAAGTCTGACAGTATTGGCACACAGGAACAGCAAACAGTGTGCTATGTTGACCATGTTGAAGTGACAGTCTGTGAGGATTACTCTTAAAGAATTCGACTGAGAATTTGTGTGCATTAACCGACAGGTAAATTGGTTACCGCTGATCACCAAGCAATAGCCATGCGTTTTTCGATTACAGCACTGTTCTAGATTATCAGATTGAGTAAATAAGGACCTCGTGGAAATCAACGTACATGATCATTGCTCACGAGTGAAAGTGGTTGAGCGTTCAGATTTGATAATTCAGTCGTGCCTAATGTGAATTCAGTGGCGCAGTGGTTAACACGGTTGCCTCATGATTGGAATGGCCGGAGTTCAAATCCCGGTCGTGCAAGGATATGCACTACTGACACGGTCTAATGAGAGCGGAACTCTAGTCTAGTGCTTTCTTTCGAAAGAAGCTGGCTGGAAAGTCTATCTGAATGCGAAGGCTGCGAGCAAATGTGAGTGATGTTCAACCTGAAAATACATGTGTTCTAGTTATTGGTGCAATTTTGTATTATCTGTGGTAAACTATATTACAGTGCATTAAAAGTTTTAGTAGTTAAAAATCAATCTGCTAACCAATTGTGTGATTGGCCATGTGGGTATTGCTGTGTGAGGAGCAATCTGTTTTTCACGGTAAGTGACAATCAAATGTTTCCCATTATTTGGTTACAGCTTGGAGGTTACCTCACTCCGGTTACTGGCGCCTGGTCGGCAATATACAACTTGGAATCCAACAGTATACAATCTGTAGACTGCGATTCTGGGCATGGTGACAGCGTGGAAATTGTTCCTAACAATGGGCCATCGCAAATGACACGAATTTCATGCATAACAACCCTGGCTGATAATACGGGTACCGTGGTTTGAGCTATTCTAAGTAGGCTGGCCCCTCATACCTACTTTAAATGGCCGCACCAGCCCTTTCAGCTTACCTAGCTTGTGCGCTGGCATCTTCAGTGAAAATTTAACGACAGATTATGCATATCGATGTTAACCTTTTACGTTAAAGTCTATTCAGCGATTGTTCTCAGTGTTGTTTGTGCGTTCATTCGACCCATTTGTTAATCACCTCAACATCATTGTACAGGTTATGAAAAGTATGTATTGTGACTGATGAGTTTGTCTAACACATCAATATACTTGAAGATGATACTTATCGACTGGCCATTGGTAGTCTGCACAATGAGGTGGGATAATCCGTCTGTCAAATACGTCAATCGATCATGTATGAAAGAAATTGTTGTTCTTTTTAATTTGTCCTTTCTTGAAAGATGAAAATATAGATATTGCCCACGGAAAACAAAAAGTTGATCATACTGAATGTCACCACGAAAGGCAAACCGATCGAGATCATTTTGAAAATCGATGACAGGAAAATAGTTTAATACGCCAAACTCTGATGAATATATCAAATGTGCGTTTCAAAAATAAGTTAGAATTAGAAATCGAATTGTGGCGTTTATGGGCAACACAGCCGATAATGTACGCCTAATTCACAATGTACAAGAATGTCTCAAAACATTGGTGCAAATTGAAAACATCTTATATTGAAAGTAAAAATTACTCACAACTGCCACAAATAGGGAAAATTTAAAGGATGCAAATCAATGAAATTAACTCTCACTCTGATGAGTACATATCGTGTTTAGCTGCACGATGTAGTGCACAGACACTCAAAGGGGCATTGTGAGAAACATATTTACATTGATTAATGTAATGGAGTAATGGAAGCAAGAAACTCTGCTCTATAATTCTGCTTATAGTGACTCACAATATCATCTCTATTAGCACAAACATGCAAAAGATTTTGAGTGAGTTGTTACCTAATGCCCAGTAGTCCAGATTTTTCTGCAGACCAACAAGAACAAAAACAACTAAATTACATGCAATCAGTTACACCCCGAGCCTTCTCAACTTGTCAGAATCATTCAATTTTTATACGAATTTCTGTCTGCTGCATGCAACGTTCTGGTTGAGTCGGTAGCAGACCATGAACTTGATCGTTTCCCTTGTCAGATGTCTTACCAAACCTATTGTGTATCCAAACTTCAGCGTGCGTGAGTGAAGACGTGAGAACGAATATGGTGCCAGTGGGAATGAACACGTCATTTTCTCAATACGACCAAAATCAAGCAGGCTATGGTGTCTCTGTTTGGTCCCAGGCTGACATTACCTCACTCGATAGAATGGGTAGCTTGGTTGGCTAACTGTCCTCTACCGTCTGTTAGTGCGTGTGACTGGTGGATGTATGTGCACGAGCGTTACTGAATAAGGAACTTCTTACTGTCCGATCCAAGATGGTACAGTGAAGGGCGCTGATTCCATACGATTGCACCCAGTGCACAGGTAAGCAAAAGCGGCTAGCAGGAACATAACCATGTAAGTTCTAATGCGAAGAAAAGTTCAGCCTGTTGGTCAGGTTATATTGCAAAGAGCAAAAACCGTCCGATAATTAAGGAGACGTGAGTTCTAGGATGTTCATTCTAACCGAATGTTACACATAAATGGGTGGAAAACAAATGACTTGCTAATTCGGAAGCCAGTTTGCAGCCCAGCGACAGCAGTGTTAAAGAATTCGTGATTTGTTTACAGTACTTGTCGAAGACTGCTTAGGCTCTAGCAAATACGGATGTTTAAACGTGTGACATACTGTAAAATGAGCTAGATCCGATTATGTTCCGACAACAATTTTTATGACAAACAGTGAGGTCATGGTAAACTACTTTTTATTAGCGAGATAGAAAGGAAGAATGTCTTATTAATTCAGTCGTGGCGATCGAACATACAAGGACCGCGAATAATATGAGGTTATTATTCAGACACAGCGTGCAGGTATTGAACGATGAATGGTGAAAAGATATTATAGGTGCCGGTAGTTTAAGGTTGCTGAGTACGAGAAACCACTGCTGAAAAAAAGTTATTAATAAGATATGGTGCTACAGTTGTTGTTTACCAGTGAGCAAAAACCGCTTTGCGTGTAGCACTTACATTGGGGTTGCGACTCCCAACTTTTATAGGTTTAATTATGCCTAATTTTTCTTTAGGTGGATAGTCGGATAAAAAGTGACTTAGTTGTAAAGAGAAGAAAACTACTGAGGTATTTTAAAAATAAACATGGTCTTGCTAGTGTAATTCATTTACCGTGATTCTTCTAAGCTCACAAAACAACGGATCACAATTGAAGTCTTCATAATTGTGAGTCGATTGCGCAGTGGGATGCTAAAAGATTCTCGGTTGTTTGAGGGTGTCGGTTATTGCAGATGACGTTGACTGAGGCTGCCTTCAGGTTCTGGCTCACCATATTTCAACCAAAGACCAAAGGAATATTGATTAATCAAACACACACACATAGTCTACTTACACAGGTCAGCTAACTCCACAGATCAGACATATTGTATGTCTCCATAGCTTCACCGCTTTACGATTGTACTTCATGCACGGGAATATCTGTTACGCATGAACAGTAGATAATACCACCCCCAACGCTTTGCACAGTATTTTCAAACTAAAAGTTGGTTTGCTAAAATTCATTTATTACACCTATGTAACAGATGTAATTTTATCGTATTAATTTCCATATATTTCAAGTCATCAAAACCTATTGTTCGTGAGTGTCGAAAGTCCAATACTATAAATATGTAGTAGCACCGTTTAGGCTTACTTAACCGTGTCAATCACATAGAAGAGGGAACCGGATTTTTACTCAGTCAGTCAATAGACTCAGTATCCATTTGTTAGACATGAAGGAGGGTGGTACAGAGTAAGGAATTAATCCACACAAAAACGTGTTCCGTTGCTTGGTTACAGCTTAATGAAGGTATAACCCAAAATTTGATTACAATCCATTTAATTCGTTGCGTTGAATTTTGGTGATGTGAGCCCGAACGCAATAAACAAAATTTAACCCACATTACTATGCAGCAGTTGTTAAGATCGTGGAAAATTGCATGACCACTTAACGAAGCATTTAGTGGCACCATTCCCAAGCAAAATAAGCCAGCAGTTTCTATTTATTAATTAATACACTCTGGTTTATAAACACTTACATTTTAAACGTTCTTCAGTGAATCAAAGTCATTCTTAAACTACCTCTCCATGGCTAGCTTCTCCATCAAACGGATAGGTTTCTTGCGTCCTTTTCTTAAAGAAAAACAAGTTTCATTCAATTTGTTGATTGAATCATTGACTCGCACTGCTCTAATTCGGTTTAAGCAACTGATGCGAACCAAGACGTAATCATTATTAATAGTTTGTGAATCCAAATCAATTTCTTAGTAGGTGGACCAAATAAATCTATCAATCGAATTACCAGTTTGTAACTTGTTGTTTTCGTGATTCATTCACAACTTTACAGCAACTTCTATGGCAACATTTTGTACTCATTTTTAGATTCGGTCAAAATAGTAGGTAGGATTGACATTTTTCATTCCAATCCTCACTAAACTTCTACTCCGAAATTTATATTCTTGATGAAATGTTATTCAGGTTTACTATGCCAGCAGCTTACTGAAATTCAAAATACTCCGGCTAAGTCACGTAATATTACAACTAATTTCTGGTCTTTGGCGTGGCCTATCCAACTTAATGTAAGGGTGGATATAACTATATTCTGCTGATTGTCGAATCACGGCAGAAACCAAATTCTTCTGAAATGCACCACTTGTTTCAATACAAAACCACAGACGGTGCTCGAAAAGGATACAAAAATAGACTCGAATTCATCAATTGTGTTCATTATGGGTTGTCGCTGCCAGAATAAAAGATCGACCTGAAAATATAATCCAGGCAATCAGCCCCGATCAACCAATTCCCTTGGTGAACTTCTGTTACGAATTAGGTGGCTGTTATTTTTTTTAAAGTCCAAAACCGAACGTTTCTCAAACAGAGGATCTGAACGTTTTTTTGTCTAATGCTTAGGTAAACAGGATAATGTGCATTTCGCCCTCGTCCTGCAAAAAACAACATTAAATCAAACAATGTCTTACTGGGCGTGTGAAATGACGACCAACCATTGACCAGCTGGACGTTGTTGTATAAAACTATTGTGCCAATGACTACCTTAGGCTTTCGTATTAGAAAATAAGTTAATACAGCCCCAGATTAACTGCCAGTTCTAGAATTGCCCACGAAAATAATCGATCTCAAACATCTTAGACAATGTGAGAAAGCTCTTAGGAGTGGAAAAGCAAAGACATTTGCAATTAGCGTTCGGTCCAATAGCCAACTTCTGTTGAGGACCGCTCATTACTTGCTAGGTGGTACGCTACGTGAAGGAAACTCAACAGTATTCTTCATAATACACTTGTTTGCTACGCAGCAGCCGATCAGTAGTAGCGTGCCGTCTATATTCTTGAAGAACAACTAAGTAGTTTGAAGTATTTTGAAGTTACTGTGGTCAGTCGTTGGCGGATGTTCCTTTGTGTACAGTAACAGTTGACAGACCATTCTTGGTCGCTTTGCGCATCCTTCACAAATTGGATTCACTTACACATTACTTTAAAAAAAACTGTTCCGTGACGGTTTTATGCTTACTAAGGCAAGCCAAGTAGAAATACGTTTGATCCAGCTTTGTTATTCAGGTGACTCAAAGAAGTCTAAGGTTTCGTGAATTTCAGTAAGCCGTTCGCCTTGCGCCGTTTGTGACTTTCTTCGAGTAGCTGGAAGATAGAAGTTCTTTATCCGCACACCCTATTAACTAACTTAATTTAAGCTGTCGAATACAACACAAGTAGCCATTAGTATTTTTAGATAGAAAATGCCTGACGTGCATATTTTACTAAAGGTACTGTATTACTTTGCTCTCACCTTCAACTCAAACAACCTATGTAAAAAGGACACCAAATTGTGTAACACTGTCTTCGAAGGATAAAGTGTAAACTAGTTTAATCATTTTAAGCGTTTCGCCCATGCGACGAAATGCATAAATCCTGAAAATTAATTGGCTCATATTAGCAGCACAACTTAAGTCGGTATCTTAAGACAGATTGGTGTGAAGCAGAGGGAGACATTAAACGCCCGCTTTGCAACTGCTAATATTCGATCTATTAATTCCATGATTGCCCGTAACATTTCCGGATGAAATGTGTCGTTTCAAGAGGTACTACAACAAGCACAAACTAACGGCTGCAAAGAGTCTGGAATGCACTAAACTTAAGTTATAGTAACGGCCAAAAAAGTGCTTTTAAGTAAGATACCTTAAGGTATTTGTTTGACAAGGACCATGAAATGAATTGCGGGGGAAATATTGTGCTAATAAAGTGAACCACTGGAACATCTGAACTGTGTGATAGTGAAGTATACAACCATGAAAAACTTGACCTCTATTTTGTAAAACTACAAGGAGTAGCAAGACAACAGACATTGACTCATCCTACTGAAGAAAATATTCTGTGGATCTTTTCACTGGGCTATCATATAGTACTGGTTGCGATGATAAATTATCGAAGCCAATCAATTTAAAACCGTGAAATGTTCAGTGTTTGATTAGAAAGCGAAAGTCAACGTTATCAGTAGAATGTAAAATCAAAAATGCTGCCTTGATAACCACTAACATTTCAGAGGCTCTCAATAATTTAACAATCAGTGAGAACAAACATTTTCTGCTCCTACTTCATCGCTAAAGCTAATGTGTTGGAATTAATTATGATAGCTTTGAAAAGATTTCTTTAATTACCAATTAAACTAGACGAAAACCGATCCCGAATTGCAGAAGGAATGAATGGTTGAAAAGTTCCGGCGACGAGGCCGTTTCACCCCCACTCTGTGTTTCACATACACTTGCGACGTCCACCACGGCGAAGAATTTCAAAATGTTGTACTGTGTTCCGTTCTGAGCCACACGCAGCGATAACCGTTTCATGTTAATGATTGTGGAACCATCACGCCCGGGTGGCAATATCCCGAAGCCACTCATTGATACTTCCTGAACTAGAGACTTCGTCTACGTTATTCTGAGGTTCGTGAGTAGATACTGAATGATATCCCCTCTCAATGTGGTTTGACCAACACAGACCTTCATATATTTTGCCACTAACGGTAAGCTTATCCCAGCGTAACCAAATCAACCAGACACCTTTAGTATACAATGAAACATGGTGTATGGTACGCTTCAATGACGGCAGTATCAAATGAATTTACCGGTTCATTGCCAGCCGTCAGGCTCGAGTTTGGCTTTGTCGAATGTGTACAGTGGACTGCATTACATGGAGTTATATGAGAAGTTAATGAGCTCGTACTACTAGAGCTATTTTGCTGTTGACGTAGCCCCTTGGCAAAAACGGACTTCAACTTTGCATTTCCCCTTAGTTGGAGGCAAATCAGTAAACAGATGCTCCTGGTTAAGACCACAAGCACACTCTTTGATTCATTATCGTCGAAAGGGAACGTCTTCCCACACTTGCGCATCTGAGTAATCTTCATGCGAATCCTGGTGCAATTGGGTTCGTGAACATAGACGTAGTAATTAACATTGCTCAACTTCTTCTAGATTTTTAATAGGTCCTGCATTCATTCGTCACTGCTAACTGCTGCACAGCAATTTTCTGTGTTATCACATTCATTTTTTTCACATAAGCGAATGGAATACGCGCTTCCCCCATTCGCGCCGATATGCATCAATTCAACATGTTATGACCCGCTGGCCAAGGATAGCGAGAAAGGGCTAGCGCACGAACATACCAATCACAGACACTTAGCACAGAGCTTCGCAATACCCGAAAACTTCTGAAGAACACACAAGACCTTAGCCGTCAGCCAAGGGTGTATTTGCTCTCGAACCAAAGGCGACATAGAAGATCAGCATCTGCATATATATAGTCTTTGAACAGCCTCGGAATACCTCACCTGAATTGATGTATTGACAGTGGAATGGGCCAATCAGAGACGGATGAGAAAAGTGCACCAAAATTAAGTTTTAGCGCGTTATGACACAAGAAGATAAAATATGAAGCTATAAATTACTCTTTGAAGATATCTCCAAACATAAACCATTTTTGGGAAAAATAACCTTCCCCCAACACCTCCCGTTTGAGGTGACAATCATCTTTGTACTTGGCGAGAGTGTCCCGCTAAATAGGGCGATGTTGAAGTCTACTGCGCTCTGTCTAACGTTTGGGCGGAAGGCTGGTGCAGATTTCGACATGAGACGAAGGAACTCTGGGAGCGGCTGCTGGTATTGTAAACATATCCAATAAGTTATTTAGCGGAAGCAAGTGCTGGTGATCTGTTGATGCTACAATGGTGTCAAGGGCGCAACTGGTCGTGATGACTTTCTCACACGGTACCACTGACAGAAACGTTATACACCACCTTTCTGCGACGAGTATTCACGGTTGCGTCTGTCCAGTTTTTGTCAGCCGGTCGATAGTCACGGACGTAGACGGCTTCTCCACTAGGAAAGCCTTTGTTGGTTTTACTTCTGGGCATCTGTGCTGGCTAATACGTCCGAAAAGCAGCATGATGGACAGTCAGAAGTTTACTACTCAGAAAACCTCTGGTTGACGGTCAGATGTAGGGGGTTTTAGAGTCCGGGGTTGTGCGATAAACGGAAATTCTTGTAGTACCTCATATGTGGTCCCCTTTCCGCGAGATCTGAGTAGCGCCCGCTTGAAAGTATCAAGGAAAAGTTCAGTCCATCTGTTCAGCTGTGGCTGATAAGGTGGGAGAATAGTGTGTTGAATGAGTGACCGTCGGCAGAAGTCCTCGAAGTGTAAGGACGTGAATTGCTCCCCGTTGTCCTAAGTGGAAATGTCAAGAAATCCATGCTGGTTGAAAATGCGACGCAGGGCAGCAATCGTATTGAGGGTATTCGGCAAAGAAAGTGCGGCTATCCCAGGCCACTTGGAATATGAGTCTATCAAAACGAGGTAGGATACCCCATTGAACGGACTACCGAAATCCAAGTAGAGACGCGACCGTGGGTCTTTCATTGGTTACCAGGGTGGGGAATCCTACCCGGTGCGTAGTTTGGTGAGCATTGTTTCGCTAAACCTTCGCCATGCATGTCTATGCTGGGCAAGTACGCGTAACCGCGTGTGATTGCGGGTGCCGGGATGGCGAGAATGGAGTTGTCGCAGCATAAAGACGTAAACAGCGACTGGAACGACCGGCCGGTCAGCAAACACAATGCAGAAATTCACTACTGTCAACGAGTCAGGTAGACAGTAAAACTGGTTGATCTTACCAGCAGAATTGACGACGGGTCATTTGGTTTGGAAGAAAGTCATGATCTGGGTGGGGATTGGTTTCAAACTATTGGCAAGCAGGATGTCGATAGCAGTCACTGCGACTCCACGAATGGCGTCTGAGAACTGGTGACGTGCGTTGTTCTCCACTGCCAGCGTAGCTGTAATGACATCTTCCTCGGGCACGTGTTGGTTGCTAATGAGACAGGGCAGTCTATCTGCCTGGCCGAACTCCTTATTGCGGAGGTAGTGGACATCAAAGTTACAGCCAAGCAAGCTTGTGGCCCACAGCTGCAACCGACTGGTGGGAGTATACGAGAACACCGTTATTTAATCTGAAAACGGATAGTAGAGGCTTGTGGTCGGTTAGCAGGAAAAAATGCCGCCATATATAATTTTATGAAGCTTCTCTTTTGCGAAAACGGTTGCGACTCTCTCTTTTTCTAGCTGACAGTAATTTTTATTCGCGGAGTTATGCGTACGACAGACGTGTGCAGTGGCCTTCTTGGAACCATCCGGAAGGATGTGTAAGACAACTGCTCTTACACCATAATTTGAGGCATTGGCTGCGATCAAAATCGGTAAGGTTGGATTGTAGTGCGTCAGTAGTAGGTCGCAGGTGAGTATCGCTTTCAGTCCGGCGAGGGAACTCTGGCAATCAAGGGACCAGCAGTATGCAATATCCTTCTATAGCAAATGATTGTGCGGAGTCCGTTGGAAGGTAAGCACTGTGGTTGGTAATGAAACCAAGGAAGGACCGAGGTGGGTGGATACCTTTGGGCACCGGCATCTGTTGAATTGCACGAATGTTCTCCAGATCAGAGTGGCCACCAGGGGCATCAAAAATGTAACCCAAATATTTGATGGACCGGAAGAACATTCGGAGTTAGTCTGTTTGCAACCGAAACCCATACTCCTGGACGCGTTGAAGAACCGCGGCGATTCGGTTCCGGAGTTCATCACCTGTCCGCCACGTGACAGGTATACCATCAAGGTAGGCGCCCGTGTCCAGTAGGCCAGTTATCAGTGCGTCGATTGCTTGCTGGAACATAACGGGCGCGGTCTTGATATCAGACGTTAGTCCGGTGTACTGCAGACGGCCACGACGGGTGTTTGCCTTCACTAGTTCACGGGATTCTGGTGATACCTCGAGTTGGATATATGCTTCCTCCATAATCCAGTTTAGCACAGCAGATGCCGCCATTGTGCTTAGTTAGTATGCGCTTAGGAACTGGGAGCGGACTGCAGTCTGGTTTCAATGCGGCATTCAGGTCCATTGGGAAATCACCACATATCCGGTTTTATCCGTTAAACTTCTCCGCCACGACGATAGAGAAAGCACACGCAGAGTGGGGACCGGTACCAAGGTACCAAGCCGTTTCAGTCCTCTGAGTTCCTGACCTACCAGCGGCAGGGCTGCTTAAGGGAGAAAGACCGGTTGAAGCTGTAGCGTGGACTGGGTGCACGAGCATAGACCCAGGTCATTCCGGAACACCGCAGCAAACCGCCAAACGATGTTGTCAGACAGCTTCTGGGGTGCGGCAGGGGAGCGCAGATGACCTCGACTGGGATACCACTAAAGTCAAGCGGTTAGAGCCAATCAAGCCCAAGAAGGTCGGGACCAGAGATACAGGTGCAGCACGTCCCTTCAACGGTAGTGCCGCGGAATGATACCTAACAGTACAGTCTTCCAGTCAAATGCAGCGAGGCACCACAAGCACTGTTTGCCGTTTTGGATTATGGGTGGACAAGATGGCTGTCCAGGTGTCGCCAGAGATGACTGTGATATTGGCGGCAGTGTCCAACTGTAGGGTAGACAAACTACCATTGGTGAGGACAGGCAAGCACCTTCGAGGATCGGCGACAATGACTTGAAAAGTGACCGGCAAACTGTTAGGCCTACCAACTGCCTAAGACCCCGCTGGCTCCAGTCACTCGGGTCTCAGCGTCCGCTTGACCTCGTCCGTTGATTGTGGCTGGCAGAAACCCTCCTTGTGACCAACTGTGTGACATCACTGACAACGATGCTGTCGAAAAGGACAAAATCTGTGAAAATGTCACGCTCCACAGTAGAGACCAGCGTAAGGCAGCTTCTTGGCATCTGTAGTATTGGGTTTGGTAGACCACGTGGGAAGTTTCGGCAGGAGGCTGGAAGCCGTCTGAACTGAGTGGGGCAACTGATCCGAGTTGCGCTCGAGGTTCACTAGCCTGTCGCACTCACCCACGATCTGTTCCAGCTTGAGGCTTGGCCGCTGATCGATTTTAACCAGGAGCCTGGTAGGAAGTTCAGCATTGCTTGATGATTTCAGTCCGCAATTTGATCATCTGAAGGCAATGGAACCGTGAGTTGAGCATGGACGAGATGTCGCCGGATATGTGTAACTTCTGGACAGTGTTCGCGAAAGTCAGGGTTTGCGGCTCGGCGGGCATGTTCCGCTGGACTCAGTACCTGGTGGAGCAGAGGGACCTTTACCTCGTCATCTCAGGATGCCAGTTCAACGGTGTACGTGTCATCTTATCGTTCGCACCTGCCTCAA
The DNA here is from genome assembly GCA_008508345.1 of Paragonimus westermani. NCBI lineage: Eukaryota > Metazoa > Platyhelminthes > Trematoda > Plagiorchiida > Troglotrematidae > Paragonimus > Paragonimus westermani. The sequence continues at coordinate 2,131 of QNGE01008910.1, read as the reverse complement.
AGTGGACAACAGCTTGGAGGGCATACATCAAATCGCACATTTTCCTGGTCAGGTGATTCACAGACGGCGGATTGGCAGAGGTAGACGACCCATTAGCTGCAAAGCGAGTGGCTAGCATTTCCATTTTTGGGAGGAATGGATTTCATACACTTTATAATAATAAACATAGAATATAAGGATGTTGTTGCACCACTCCCAGTTGGGCGTCGTGCACAATTGGTGCGCCCTCTATTCTCTACACTTTCAAATCCCTTGTTGTATAGGTAAGCAAGACAGGACAGTTTTTCTCGTTGAAGAACAGTCATTCACAGCACATGCTCAAACAGTTATTAACGATACTGATGTTGAAGAATGCCGGTCACTCAAAGCAGCCAACATTTGTTATGTTTTACGAAACAAGTGGTGTTCAAAACAATTCGTTCGAATACTCGTTGAGTTTAAGTAAACGAATCGTTTGAATTAGGTTCGTGGAAGTTAATGTCGAGCGGTTCAGTAAAAACATCCTATGAATTGCACCTAACAGCAGTATTATATTCTCTCCGTAAAAACAGTCACTGATCATATAATTATCTGAGATTGAGTTTTGCGACTAACACCTGTGTTTTTCTCATTTTTCGGTAAATTATCCAAATGCTGGGCGCAATTCAACCTCATTTTTCCAGTGCGCCTGTTGGTTTTCTCGAAGTAGCTCCCTCTGATGTTCTATCTACTCCATAGTTCATACGATTTAATTCTGCTAAAGTGATAACGATGATCCATACCTATCAGTTCACATCTGAAACACTGCTGCTCATCCAAAAACTCTCAGTTTACCACAGAGACTGAAAAACCCTAGAATGGGCTAGGAAACTTGACAATAACAGTTTACATTTGCCGGTACTTGGATTGGATGCTCTGTGAATGTGCATCTCAGAATTCGGTTACTCTTAGAAACGTGACCATCATTCTTCTTTACTTTTGCTTTTAAACACCGTTTCAGTTCGTCGTGTGTCCCACTCTCTCTTCTCTATAGCTACCGCATTCTTGTTAACGACACCATTTCTAATGTGCATGTTCAGTATGAAAGAGTAGGTTACACAGAAAAACCGCTGTCTCTAGTCGCTTCAGCAAAAACTAGATGAGCAAAGTGTCTATCCGGGGCGTTGATTGTGTCAAGTTGTGATGTCTGCCACATTATCCAGTACTTAACCAGAACAGGCCACATAAATGCAACTGGAGTTTGATTGCGCCGCCGCGTATCAAGGAGTACCTCTTAATCACGCGCTACTGCAAGGGTCTGACTTGGCTAATAATCTCATTGGAGTGCTCTTTCGTTTTCATAAACGTGCGATAGCCATCACGGTAGACACTAACTTTTACGTTGGGAAATTCATCTAAAAAAGATGAGCTCAACCAAAAGAAGCTTAAGGCTCAGATGTCACCTTCCGAAACCCGAAACTGCAAAAACATTTCCTTAGTGTCTACCGTGATGGCTAACGCACGTTTATGAAAACGAAAGAGCACTCCAATGAGATTATTAGCCAAGTCAGACCCTTGCAGTAGCGCGTGATTAAGAGGTACTCCTTGATACGCGGCGGCGCAATCAAACTCCAGTTGCATTTATGTGGCCTGTTCTGGTTAAGTACTGGATAATGTGGCAGACATCACAACTTGACACAATCAACGCCCCGGATAGACACTTTGCTCATCTAGTTTTTGCTGAAGCGACTAGAGACAGCGGTTTTTCTGTGTAACCTACTCTTTCATACTGAACATGCACATTAGAAATGGTGTCGTTAACAAGAATGCGGTAGCTATAGAGAAGAGAGAGTGGGACACACGACGAACTGAAACGGTGTTTAAAAGCAAAAGTAAAGAAGAATGATGGTCACGTTTCTAAGAGTAACCGAATTCTGAGATGCACATTCACAGAGCATCCAATCCAAGTACCGGCAAATGTAAACTGTTATTGTCAAGTTTCCTAGCCCATTCTAGGGTTTTTCAGTCTCTGTGGTAAACTGAGAGTTTTTGGATGAGCAGCAGTGTTTCAGATGTGAACTGATAGGTATGGATCATCGTTATCACTTTAGCAGAATTAAATCGTATGAACTATGGAGTAGATAGAACATCAGAGGGAGCTACTTCGAGAAAA
>QNGE01008909.1:0-10928 GCA_008508345.1 Paragonimus westermani | reverse complement strand
TGTCAAACATTGTGCTGATATGCGACAACGCACCGTGTCACACCGATCTGGAAAGTGTGTTTGCTGAGGAGTTATACAATGGAGGACAAATCTTACGATTGGCACCCTATTCACCAAGGCTGAATCCAATTGAGAATGTCTGGAGCATGGTGAAAGCAAGAGTTAAAAGACAGCTGCAGATGCACCACGAGACAATAATAACCGGAGATCCTCAGGGTGTGCAAAGTCAACAGGAGTGGAGAATGCGGGCCCTGGAAAGAGTAGTCATGTCTGCTATGTGCGACGTCACCGGAGACCATTGCGCTAGCTTCGTTCGTCACGTGGAACGATGCTGTATGCAGGCGATGAACGTTGAAACGGTTGGGTCGCAACCGTAAACCCACATCCTCTTAGTGAACGTAGAATGCTCTATTCAGAGCAACCACAAATTGGTTCTGTACTTCCCACTTTTTGGAAGTTGGCCCTGATTAAACTAATGCTTGGCCTGTGAATTTGCATAGATTACATAAGACTTTCCGTTTTTTGTTTGCACGGTTAAGAACGACCGAACTGCCCACATACTTTGGATAAACGAATGCTTTACGTTCGCGATTGACAATAGTGAGTGAACTGTTAGCATCTCACGATACGTCGTCTTTCTACAGTAGTTGACTGCTCCTTCAATGGCACTGCAACCCAGCCGACACAGTGAACCGTGTGCATATATAAAAAGATGCAGCTAGTCGATTGTCGAAGCCATTTGCCTTTCAATATCTGGTCTGAGCTGGCTAATCTGTGTAAACTGTCCTTGACTAATTGTTTGTACTACTAGGGTGCGTAGTAGAATGTACGTCCTACGCTACCTGAATGCTAAAAATCATTCTGTGGACTGGCTTGACAATTCTTTCGAAGTTGTCTTCCTTTGCGTACAACGGCCAGCCCAGTACCGTTCCGACTGATCCTCGGGTCCGGTTTGTTTAGCATTGATGAGTTCAGATGCTAACTCCAAGTGAGGTCAACCAAACATTAGACTGAGTTGCCAGGGCACCATTTGATGAGTGATAGTGAGTGATGACACAGGCTTCTTACTCAATCTAACCAGACGACCACGGGGTGTGAGGTGTCACTGAACCAAACCATTCCCAGTGCAACATCGACGTCAAGATGACACAATCACCCAACTGGTGTGGTGCCTAAAATGGAAACATATGGAAAATGGTATAGATAGTGTCATTTTTGGTGTGATAGTGGTCTCACACGGGCATCTTAATATATCATTGCTGTCTACCGTACATTAGCTTGTCTGGTGAATAGAACGTATTTGTGATCTTTCTCGTATAGTATTCAAGAACATTGCTGATTGTTGTTCATTCCGTTACTTCTGCTATTTCCTTGTGTGATTAAACAACACTGTCAGTCCGTTCGCTCGTGAATGATACAAGGAAGTGTGTATACACTGAAGTTCTTAGTTCTTTTCAAATTTTCCCGAAGTTGCCGGTCTTCAAAACACGTACTCTATAGTAGTCCGTAATAATTTTGCTCGCTTGGTCAGTAGTTATGACAGTTTCTACCCTTATATACAAAATTTCTCCCAAAATTGGTGGAAATTTACCAACAGTACTTAGGTCAAGTAAATTCGGCCAAATATTTTCGTATTATGGCTTAAATAACCGTGTCTGTCGCCTCATGGGCTACGAACGAGGATGGCGCTAGCAATGTTTAGCCAGGTAATTGACACTAGCGGAGTATGTTTCAACAGTATTTGAACACAAACAGTCGTACCTAACGCTAAGCCCGGGGATGCCTCAAATGGCAGTGCTGAGTTCATGTACAGAAACCAGCACTTCTTGCTGGGGTGCATTTCAATGTTTCTTTTGAGTATTTCCCCCGGTTTCTTCAATACTTAAGTACTCGCCTCCGTCTGACTACCCGCGAACAATGTATGTGTGACTTTTCTTGCTCACTACACTTCTGCTGCAAAGATTGACCCGGCTGCCCCAAAATTACCTCAGATCCTCATAGTCCACTCAGTGACCTGCATGTCGCCCTTGGAGATGTTGACACATCTGGTGTCCATTCATTTCTGATCGTAGTGTCATAATAATTGCACAGTTGGTTTCTGTGAACCTGATAACGATGTTTCTTATTCTCGATCGAATATGATCGGCAGCAACATTCCACTAATATGTATGGTCCTTTCCGATTTACTAGGAAATTCCTGGATCCGGGTCCTGTTTCACCCGGACTCCATCGGTCTCCATGCCTAACCTTCGATCCAGGCTGGAACTAGGTGCCTTTGCAGTTGGCTGCTCCTCGGTGAACTCTTGCACATCTGCCAGGGTTTGCTTTAGTCAACCAATGCGCATCTGCTAGCGCACACGCATTTATCCATTGGTCTCCCTATAAACCAGTTTCCTGATCAACTGGCAGGTTTGACGTGTGCGCACACCTCAGCGCGAACGATGAGTTTTTCGTTGTGTTTCGTGAGAAAGATCGATGAGCTAGCATAATCAACGAAAACGTCTCTTCCCAACTCCATCCTTTTGCCACGGACGACACTTTGTTTGTGTGACTACTTTTTTCATTCTTTCTGGGTGATAGTAGTATGATGTTTTTGTTCCTTGACCTGTAAGCAACCTAAACAGTTCTGAAACTCCTCACTTTCGAAGCACTGGATTGGGTTCTTCTGACCTGTGCAACCAACAATTCATCATCATCAATTCATATAAGGGCTCGTGAGCTTATTGAAGCTTTACTGAAGCTGTTGTGGAAACCAGTGCGACCAAGAAGCTGAAACATCGTCCTCGTTAACTCTGGCACCGGAGTAGCTTAAATCGCCGTCTGTTTCTTGGGCGGTGGTTGGACCTCACTTTGACTGACCTTGTGAACGAGTAATACCGTCTGTTTATCTAGATGTGACTTTGGATTATTGATCCGTAGGCTGGCTTGTTCAACCTCCTGCAGCACGGTCGCAGCATGCACCGGATTTGCTGCATTGACGCCATAGATGACGATACCGTCTTGGTGGACAATACTGTCGGGTAATCTGCTCAGCATCCGGAGCAGCAGTCTCCCAAACGTAATGGGGGCTCCTGGCAACCTAAATGGCACACCTCTAAAAGGATACTGTTTTTTATCCATGGAGTTTTCACCTCGATTCGGTTGCTTGATTGAAAATTGCCAAAATCCAGATTGCGAGTTCAACACTGAATATTTTGGTGATCTATAGCTAAAACAAAGTCGACATTGCTTACTGCACATTTTTACCGACAAGACGGGGGAACTGAATAGGTTATCTGCTTTATCGGCGGTTTATTCTTTCAGCACGTTCTCCATTTGCTGTTCAACTCCCTGCTGCATGTTCAAGCACCAATAACGCACTGTTATGCGCAAACAACACCATGTGCATTGTCGAAGCACTTAGCCGATTGGGAGTGCCGAAATGTTGTTTGTGTATTCAGCATGTGCATTTTTCTCCAAGTTCTGAAGAGTAACTGGTAACACTTCGGTCCAAAGTAAACCAAGTAGGGCTGGTGCTAAAACAAAACCCTGCTTAACGAGCCAGTGACAGTATCAAAACCATCACTGGTCGATCCATGTTGTTTGGCCGAGTTGTCTGTGAAGTGAGTGCATTTACTGNTATGGAATTCCGGTTATGAAAACAATGGCTTTCTTTGTGACCATAGCGACTGCACAGTTGACATTGATGAGAACGGAATGGACAAAATCGAACATAGTGCCATTGTCCACAATTCCAGCAGGCCGTCGGTGGCCCCGTCGGTCGTCTGGTGTGTTGTTGTGTGCTGTTTCTGGTAACCTTATCGACAAACAAATCGTCTTGATGCTCTTGTCTACCCTGAACCATCTGCGAGTCCTTCTTGAGGTTGACAAGGCGTAAGTACTCAGCCGTTAGCTCCTGCACTGAAGGTTCTATCATAGTGTCAAGTTTCCCCAGAAGTCTGGTGCGAATATCTGCATCAGCTTGCGACGTAAGTCCTGCAACAAAGACAAGGCTTTTGAATTGATCTGAAGTAAGTTTCTGGATCTGGAAGCGTTCGCATTCCTTGTTAACTCTTCCGGCATACGTGACTATGTCTTCCTCGGATAGTCTGTTCAGTTTAAGACAATTATATCGAATGTTCAACAGGGATGTGCGCTCACCGAAAATGATACTGAGAGTTGCGACTGTATCTTTAAGTTTGAAATCCCGAGGATGTTTAGGTAGCACATAGTTGCAGTATTGCGTGTGCCCCGCTGTGCCCAGTTTTTGCACTAATAAACGCACTTGAGCTGCGTCACTCAACTCACATCCATCAACCAGAAAAATATCCTCGTAACGATTGTACCACGTCATAAATGTGATTCCATTATCCGGGTCATATCGGAACTCCTGGATGGATGCACCCACGGTTTCATTCAGCTCTGATTCGCTCTTGGCTTCTTTCTTGATTTGTCCGAACGATTCCAACTTGGCCAGCACCGACTCCATCAGTTTTGTTTGCCGTAATTCTTGCTCTCGAAGAGCCTTCTGCTGATCATGTATGAGCTCGAGTAATTCCTTTTCCATCTCCGTCGCCAAATGTTGTGTTTACTGGTGCGGTAAAACGACGCTGCGGAAAACGAGTACTGTATTGACAGTCGCAAGCGCGAAAGTGAACAAGCATGCCAATGAACCAACGCGGTAAACGATTGGTAGTTACACAACAGCGTATAACAAAGCAACCAATCATGTGCATGACTCAACAAGTGTTAACACATGTCAATCGATCAGTTTGGTTGGGCGGAACAAAGCAGGTGGTAATGAATGTGAAACAGTTCGCCCGCCATGTTAGTGGACTTACCTGTACAACATCCTGGTATATCCCCTTCTGAACACAGAGATTTCGCTTTCCTGATCTCACTTGTCCATACAGCAGCCGCTTCGAAATACGGTAATCGCCCATTTGGCAGACCTGACCTAGCCAACGCACCTGGTTCAGCATCAACATGGCTCCCATCCCGTCCATGTCCACTCGCCGCAATGCCTCGGTGTCACCAAACACGTCTGTTCACCGAATACCCAAGATGCACCTCAGACACTGCACATGCAAGCGGTTCAGATAGCTCATGTTCTGTTGATACAATGTCCACGTCTGTCTGCCGTATGGCAGTATGGGCAGCACCATTCAGTTGTAGAAAAAAAGCTTATTATTTGCCTTCAGGCTGTGGTTCTGCCAAACACTTCTTTAAAGACGTCCGGAAAGCGCCGTCATCTACGAACAGAAACATGCGCATCGTTGAGGTATGTAACCGAGTTGGGGCACCGAAACGCCGGATATTCAACAGGCGCCCATCCGTCCGTTACTCTTTCTCAACACCATCATACCCAGTCCTGAAAAACAGCTGTTAGCATGGCAATTGAATGTGAACTAAACAGGGCTGGGATAAGCACACAGCCCTGCCTCACGCCAGTGCTGTTGTCAAAATCATCAGAAGTCAATCCACACGATTGTACCTAATTCCGAGTATTACACCCATCTCAGACGAATCGTAGACACAGGGACATGATCCAAGAACTCATGCTGTATGGTTTACTTATCATCAAATGACTGATGTGATCGATGATCGCGAAATAGACACCATGCCCCCCTGTTACTCTGCCGCCACTGCCTCAAATTCCTGAGCACATAAACCCGTCAACAACCTTCATAACTTCATTATTCGACATTAAATCGACGTTATCATAGCATTCTTGCATTTTGATGCCGCAAGGCACATTCCGAAATACTTAACGGAACGCCATTGTAGGTGCTGCTTGGAGTTAGTCAAACAAGAAAATCTTGTCAGCAGCATAATAAAGATCAGTCAATTTTCCACCAGCTACGAAATCCACGCTGGTATCTTGTGAGTGCAGCACACAGTCCTCTATTATTCTGTCTATGACAGAACTGAACAAATATTGTGAAAGTAGACAGCCTTGACGTACGCTGCTCCCGGGGCTGAAACTTTCAAAGAGTTCACCGTAAACCCTAATCTGAGCTGAAGTATGGGACTAAAGTGCCGACAATATGTTCACACACTTATTCGGTAAACTTCTGCGTTTAAGAGACTTTAAAAGCTTACACCAGTCTACCCAATCAAACGTACGTTTATCGTCGAGAAATACAAAAACTGTTGGTTGGCGGTACACATGGTGCTGCTCCAGAATTTGGTGAAATGTGAAAACAGGATCACTACCTCCTTGTCGAGGACAAAAGCGCTCATCTTCTTCCCTAATGTCTGCCACCCGTACCTCAATCAGTCAGCAAAATATACAAAATCCTAGTATTAACTAAGATCAGGTTAATCCTTCTGTGGTTTTTGCGAGAACTGTTGCACAAGAAACAACAGATCATTTTGAGTGTAGACACTCGAAGCGTACACGGCCACCAGTTCAACGGTTGTCCATTAGACCCAGTCAAAAGTCCTATGTGTAATAACCCATTTCTAACGGAGGGAAGTAACATGGCGGGCAAGCTGTTTCACATTCATTACCACCTGCTTTGTTCCGCCCAACTAAACTGATCGATTGACATGTGTTAACACTTGCTGAGTCATGCAATGATTGGTTGCATTGTCATAAGATGTTGTGTAACTACCAATCGTTTACCGCGGTCGGAAGGCCACTGCTTGCGCGTTGGTTCATGCACATGCTTGTTCACTTTCGCGCTTGCGGTTGTCAATACAGTACTTGTTTTCCCAGCGTCGTTTTACCGCACCAGTAAATACAACAGGAACCCTGACTCCATTTTGAACATGGGGATTATTATCCAAGGTTTGGCAAGGAAGAAGGTTCTCCGTCGCCCACCCAAGTTGAAACGATTGAGTCAAGGCCTCCTTACCTTCTTTAAAAAGTACCGGCGCGAGATCGTCTGGATCAGAAGCCCTATTGCGTTTTAGAGGTGGAATGCAATCGCGGACTTTATTTTTAGCAGGTAGTTCTAAGTCTGCTGACCAGAATGCTACATCACCAGTTTATACCCGTAAGACGGTAGAAGCCGGAGGTCCGATAAACCTACTCTCAGAGTGTTGTGTTCATTGCTTTGATCTTCTGGGCTTATCAAGAATGAATGTCTCACTGGTCTTACACATAGCTTCATTGACAGACGATCGCCTTGGACAACTGGCATGAATTAGCTTGATAACCCTACTTGTGTTACTTAAAGCAAAAGCGGTTTGCACCTCCCTTACTATCCCCGTTAACCACGCCTGACGATCAGCAACCAGGCTCTACCTTCTTACTTACATCTCTTCTAAATTTATGTGAACTGCCGTGACGAATATTCCATCTGGAAACTAATAACTCTAGAGATTTCGTTGTTTAACCCACGAATGACGGTGCCGCATGCTACAGTGCCTGTTTCATAAATACGCATCACATTTGGGCCCACCAGCTATTTGGATCTTCTGTGTGAGTACTGCTAAGGTTACGAACGTAAGGACTACTACCTCTGGTGGACGACGCCTTAAGTCTTGTCATTAGATATTCATACCCGAAAGTATGAGCTTCTTTACACATGGCATAAAAAATAAACGGTTTATTAATGAACTAGGATCCCACGAAACCAGAAGGCTTTTAAAAATATCTCGTATAAAAGGTAAGAAACATGGCTGTACACGGCACACTGTAGATCATGATTACTCCTTCTGGTTGGACCAATGCATTACGCTAACTGTATGGCCCGGTAAACCACGTTTTCACATTACTGTTGTGTTCACTTTTGACAATTCAACAGATATGGCGCCCTGCACACATTCAAACATGGAGGATTACGGAATCAATTTGGCTTATTTTGAACATACCGTCTTGGATATGTTTCTTTAATGCGAGGTACAAGGATCCGGGTTATTTAGCCAAGGATACGACAGATTACAAATCTGTCTTGAGAGCGGTAAGTTGAATGGAACATTCGTTTATTCCGAACTATCATCAGTTGTGTGTGGCTATTAGATGGAGATCGGTGGTTTTCAAGGTTAGCAAAAGTTGTGCACATCTGAATAATTACTGTCGTTCTGTCAGGTGGGCGCAGTTGTTGTGTTTGTGTGTTGCCGTGACCAACCGGTCCCCATAAATTTTTCCATACTGGTTTCTGTTTTGGGCATAAGAACGTATCTTTTGTGTAAAAGCCATTCGTTTTAGAGCAGTAGGATCACTCCATTGCATTCTCAGGCTACGGAACTGCTTTATGATTGGTCTATGCGGTGGGGTCATGTTTTGCGGCCGTTTTGATTCCGACTGCACTGATTGGCTGCTCCGATAGCGCAGTAGCCGAGACAACACTTCAGTTGTCCAAGCCGTCATGTGATCCAATCGGGGCATAGAGTCCAGCCTATAGGGGGCAGAGAGTACGAGCCAATGAATGCCGTCAATCACCTTTGACCTACAGCACAGGTGCCGTCAACTGCCCTCGTAAACATGTTTTAGTATTCCTAAATCAGGCATGGGTGACACAGTCGGGTACAGCCGCATCAATCCCGATACGCGCAGGCGCACTACTGAAGCTTTCGAAAAGACGGCGATTGACGCATGGTAGCTCGTCTAAATGGAGTCAATTGAAAGACCGCGTACGATAAGTGGCTCTATTTCGATTATATCAGTCACGAAACGCAATCCCGCAGAGGACATGAAAGTAGAATTTTGAATGGATCGGAAATCAACATGAAATTGGACTAGACCTCCACCTCCGGTAGTGGTTCTCACATTTTTAAAAATGCGTGCGAAAGCAGAGTATGCGACAACTGCTATCAGTCGATATTTAAATGGGCGAGTGAACACTGACAAAGCTGTGCCAAATTCCCGTCAGCATGTACAGCGATAAGAACGGAGGGGTAGGGGTAGGACGGTATTTTGTGTATCGATTGTCGGAGTGTTATACACCGGTTGACTGATGAGACGAACTTCAACTTTTTTGCACAACGTCGATATGAAGGGAACGAATGCACACATTTTTGTCACCAATCGACAGCCTTGTTTGTACGCTTCCTTTGTCATTAATCTTCATGTACTGGGTAGCAGCTAAACTTTTTTCTGAAATCGGCCTGCAGCATTTAGATGAGGTTTGACTAATCTCGAAACCCTTTTTTCTGCGCAGTATGAAACCGTATTCCAGTTCAGTCGGCAACCAAGTTGCGACATCACGGTGGCCAACGACTGTGCGGCACTCAACTGACAAATCCGAATCTGCTCATTCGGATTTAATAGTAATTGTCAGTCCAATTCTCCTGTACTTTATGTAATCCTTAAAAGCAAACTTAACGTCCTACGTCATACTTATTTCCGCTCAAGATTATGCAAAACAGAGGTACATAGCCATGACAACTGTGAAGGTCACTCACAACTACAATTTGTTAGGTGTTTTGTGAAGCGATGTTTTCGAGGAACTGGAGACTTCCTGGACAAAAATTGCGTCAAGTATACTGGTGTGTTTGATAGGCTGATATTGTCTTTACCGTGTGTGGAATCTACGGTTCCATTTTGCAATCACAATGGACTTCTGCGTCTGTCCGAAACGATTCATTCAGACTGCGCATTATTCGTTCGTTTTGGTGGTGCCCCTCTGTTCGACACATTTGGTATCATGCGAGTTGATATGCTTAACAAAAAGTCAGGCAGCCGGGCATCTGAATTGATGCTGAACAACTGTCAACACATTCACAAAGAATCCTACTTAACACTGCACAACTGAAAGATCGAATGATCGGAAGACTATCGATATAGAACGAGATGCATGTTGGTTATCTTTCTACCCCATTAGTAAATGCTTGTCAACTAAAAGGGGCATTACAGTTGCGTCTGTCTGTAGAACAAGTGCAGAAACTATCTGTTGAAAAACATTCGCAATACATGTACGCTATTTTGATATCATGCTTGTGCGTTTGTATTCATACGTAGTTATTCATAAAAGAACGTTCTAAACTAAAAAATGATCAATATACGACAAGGATATCACAGACCTAGGATGCACCGTCATTGACTACAATGTAGATGACGGCGTACGAACGAAATGTGTTGTTCCGCTGTGCCCGTCCAATATGAATATTACAAAACAACGGGTGATTAGCACCTCTGTCCATTAAAACTTTGGACAAGACTGGAACATTTTACCCGTTGCTGTGACACATGTACTTCGAAGTTTTGCACATCTGCTTCAGATTATTCAAACGCTTATACTTCGAGGAAGTGATGACAAGACTATTTAAAAAGTTCGCATCTTCAACCCAACAAAACCGTTTGTATATATGAATAAAAAATCACTTATATGGAACTAGCCCTGAATAGGGCTTTTGTCATTCACCAGTAGACCTGATATTCGCGGCAGTACTCCCACCATCGGTAGCACACAGAATCGTCAAGTGTGACGGACAAACGGGCACATTGTTCCCCGTAACGTCTTTCATAGCAGAATGAGCTACTTGTTCAATACTATGCATGCGCCAATCCTAGTGGCTTAGTACAAGATCAGGATCATCACCTATCAACACATCATAGTGGACCCGTAACTGCTGCTTCACACCCGCCTCCATTATGTTCCAGACTTTCACAATGGGATTCGGTAGAGGCGAATACGGTGTTAATGTCAATAGCCGCTCTCCTTGATAAGCATCTTCCAAAAGGATGTTTTCCAAATCAGTATGGCAAGAGACTCTCACAAATTACCACTAGTGTTGACATAGCTGCGTCGATCTTCAGATTATCCATCAGACCATGAAACCATTGTCTATGTTGTGAGCACCTCTTAGCACCATATAGGTTATGTCTACACTACGCACTGACGTGAGAACTGAAGTGTGTATCCTGGCCGAGCCAGCATGAAAAGTGCATTACACCTAACATTGAACAGAGTTTACAGTGGGCGGATCGATGAATCAATAGCAAGCCAATGCGGGAGGGACAAAGCATGTCTGGGCAGGCTAGCCAGGGTGCGCACGTG
>QNGE01008908.1:0-14745 GCA_008508345.1 Paragonimus westermani | reverse complement strand
GTAGGCGGAGAGTGGAATGAAAGTCCAAACGGATGTTACAGTACGAGAGAATGAATGAAATAAGTTCGTTGGACCAGTGGCAGATACAGCATCATCTATGCTACATTTTATTGGGTAGTCAATATCGCATTTGCTGTCCCGACGGAAAGGAATGCATCCCAGACGAAAAATAGTTTTGAATTTACGACTAGCATAATCATCAGGTGAAGGAAGTTGAGTTCAGTCCACACAATAACAGCAAACACTCAGTCTTTGTAATAAACGTGGCAGATGGTGAACAGGGCACCGATTCCATTTTCAGACACGAGGACGCTTTATGCAATTCTCCATTTCTTTGATTACAGATCAGCAAAGACTACCTAACCCTTAGAGATACAAATCTCCATTTTATTTCCTATACCTCTGCCGCCACTTTCCAAATAGAAGAAATCGGTCAATAATCGCCATGACTTCGTCATCTAACACTAGTCTACGTTATACCTACACCCTCATAGCGCCTTGAATTGTAGTGCTTCAGATCTAATGATGTGGTCTTTTTTTACCAGCTATCACGATTTCGGACGCAGTAATTCCAGATACGAAGGTGTATGCACTTGCGTAGTTCCAACGAAGTGATCACAGAGATTTTTGTGGGACTCAAACTAACCGATTAATTGAATCAAGGTCATAAGTCAACTTGAAAGCCGTACTAGTTAAGTGGATTGGACCATTGTCACTTCGAACAATGTAGTTTCGAGGTTCGAACCACTGACAATGTGATCTTAAATGACCGATCCATTTCATTCAGTTAACCAGATAGAAACTGATAGACGGACTGGGTCAGCATCAACGGCAAGTCAGTATAAACCCGCTTACTTTAGGAACTCCAAACGTTTATATTTCCATTCAACTTTGTGCGGCAAAATTGGATCATCAACACGCTTTTGACATTTTAGCTGATCGTTAAGTATGTGGTCTTCATGGGTCAGCAAGATCAGCTTAAGAGAGTTGTACTGGGTTGAGTGAACAAACGAATATCTTGTAGGATGAGTAAGGATTTATCACAGGTCACGTAAACCATGGGTGCAGAGAATTAGACGGTCGTATCAGTGACAAACTGCTGCGTTCATTCTGGGTAGGAAGATATGCGAACAGCGCGAGCTCGTAATGTGCAACAGATCTGAACGATAGTAACGTACTTGACATAGATGTCTGACGCGTCGAGTATTGCGAATCGACTGCTTCAAGTTTTCTAATCATATATATATATGTATACAGGGGTGAAACGGTTGTCGCTGCCTCAGAAGCTAGTTGATAAATACAAGATGTTATGCGTCTTTCATGCGATCCACGGTGGTGTAGCAAGGTCACCAATCGAACATACACCTCACTTAATTGCCACTTTCAATGATTGACCCGTACTATCCGAAATTAGCTAACATGAAACAATGAACACAGTAGTGTGGTCATGTAGAAGATAGATAATGCAGAGATAATCCACTTTTAGAGTTACATGAGTTAAAAACTTTCGTATGCCGTTAGGTGTTATAATAAAAAAAAAATGTTTTTCAGGAGTGGCGAAATAAAAAAGTACACGATTTTGAAGAGAGAAAGCCGAAGAGAGACGGTGCAATAAAGGAAAGAATAATTGGGATATTACGATGGTCGACTTTTCTGATCAAAATTCCGCAGCACTAGCCGTAATAGGTACGGGGCCGTAGGCGTCCAAAAGTTGGTTGAGTACAAATAACCATGTAATCGTAACTACTCAGAATAATAAAGTAGCTAAAACGATACTGTGTTTCGAATTATCTTGATTTAACGACAGGTTTGGAAATACCTACGGTTGTGGCTCAATTTTAACGGTTTAAGCACTTCGTGACTTAGTGTGTCGCATTTCAATATATGAAACTACAATAAAAAGGAGAATGGATGGGAAACAGGTCCAGGTTAACGCAAAATGACTGAAAACAGGCCACATCATGTAACCCACCGGAGAGAATTTCGGTTTACCCGTAACAGTTCTTTCCGGAATTTAGCTGGCGGCCATTGATAATTAGACACTGATAAATGTTTCATTGGCGATTTACACTCATTTTTATCAATGGATACAAAAATGGTTACCCAACAGGTGTACGTGTGGTTTCGCACACCAACCAGTCACTTAAACTAAGCAATCAAAACAGGCTGGAAATTTATTAGCATGTTCAATTCACACAACCTGCCCATCATCTATTAAATAAAAGGTTTATCATGATCATATTTCACCGAACGAACAAAGTAGTGATCATAGAGACTTGGGGACCTCGAGTGAGAGAGCAAACATAGGTTCGTGGGCGACTTAATCCTACGCGTATGCACTTACGGGCTGCAATCGTTTAGCCCAAAACACACAACGGACACAGCGGTGCCTTAAGAAATCACATATAATTATGACCACTTGTACGGCTGTGGGTTGGTGGAGGTTCCTACAGATTAAGGACACACCATGAAGCTAGTGGACTTCGGTCGTTAATACGATCAAGCTATAATGGCCGAATAAGCCAGCTGCCACTATCACTAATCAGGCCGAGTGAGTAATTGAACGGGGTTGAACCGCTTTTCTAGTGCTGGTCAAGTGAAACGAAGAACAGCCAAGTACAGTGACAACCGACTGATAGCGATGTCCATCCGCTAGGCACAAACGGCATAGCGTAATGGTTGCGAAGTTTGCCCACTTCATTCCCCACACGGTCAACATTTTTCTATCCCAGTTGTGTGGTCATCGCGACCAGCAAGCCTAACCCAAGGAGTATAGTTTGTGTATTTATCAATGTCGATTGTTTGATATAACGAGCTAGTTTAATTCGTCCAACAGAAAAAGAACCGGGAAAGCGGCTTACGTAGTTGGGCTAGAATCCTGGGCTTTTATCTTGTTCACCAGGCCTGTCACTGCCGAAGTGTCCACTGTAAGTTGAAGAGAGCATGAAGAATAATGGAAGGGGTAAACCAACCCTCAAAATTCGCTTCTTTGGTTGCCATCACAGTGTAGAATAGATCATCGATGGAGGGATTTCCAGCCAATTTGCTTTTGACCAGTGCCTTGAGCTCAGTAACAGCCAGCTAAATCAATGCAGACAGGTTATGGATTGCAGAAAGATACGGAACAAATGAGGACAAAACTGTCAAGTTATACGTAATATACATAACAGCAAACGAAAGTGCAATGCAATAAAGTAAGAGGGTGAAAAAAACACTTCAGTAGTAACATCACTGTCACTAGGCTAATTCACATAACGAATATCTATGAATGGAAACTAAAGCCTGAACTGAATAAAAGCATGCGAAAAACGAGTGAGCGTACTTGGTCGGACGAGTAAAAGAAGTGGAACGCTTCCAATCCTTATCACTACTATAGACTAATACAATGGTGAGGCTCGGCGACACGTAGCCACCGTACAACCACAAAGAGAAAAGCTCCAACTAGGGAAAAAGAGAGGGAAGGGAGTTAACTGCTGTGATTCGCCCTACTNCCATATTCAAACATTCAACATCAAGGTGCCTACACCTTGCAAACAAACAACCGAGCTGCAAGTGAGAGTAAGGCGTCATCAGCAAGACAGCTTCCTTACGGCTTTTACTACCCCGCGTCATTAAATGCAACTACTTCAAGGACAACTTAGCTAAACAATGACACTCTTCACGCCACTGACCTCCATTAGTCACCATCTCATCTAAAGTCCCCGGCCCGGGAGACGAACCCGACCCACAATGGCCAGCCCTTCGGTGAACTACTCAATTTTTCTGCTCCGGATCACCATCTGACCAACTGGCACATTGCGCCAGCCGACCGCACCATCGGTAAAGGGTGCTCAATGTGGAGGACGACTGGTTGGAACCCTTAGTGCAGGGTCTAACCAGCTGTGTTGGGGCAAATCTGAAGACCGGGCAACCATTACCAAACACTCGCTTCCTAACCCTTATGTTGCCTACTCGTTGGTCCCACCCGGTTCGACCGATCGAACGGAGACGTCAATAATCAAATGGCTGAAGAAGATTCGTCTTCTCTTCTACAATCCCGAGTTTCGCAGCCGTAAAATTATATAGCTCTCACAATCGTCTTACATACGTGACCCATACGTCTCAGAAAGACGTTTCTCTGTCACCAGGTATATCTTAGAGTGGCCGCTAGTCAGGCCAAGTGGCGTGAATGTTGTCGTTTGGCCAAATTGTCTGTGAAGTATACTTAGTCACGTGGGGCGGTGAAAGCCGTAAAGGAGCGGTCTTGCTGAAGGCGTTCTATGTTCACTTATAGCTAGGTTCGTCTACAAGGTGTAGGCATCTCGGTTGTGAACGACTGAATGTAGACGTAGCTACATTGAGTAGTTAGGCCCCTTCCTCTTCCCTTGTTTGTTCCTTCCTGTTCTTACACAGGGCTTGCTCTTCTCCTTCGAGGTTGTATGGCAATTAAGTATCAGTGAGAACAACTGATGTATCGTTGTCCATAATGGTGATGATAAATACGGTCCCAACGGGACAGGATCTTGGAGCGATATGGCGGCTTGTACATCTCGATGACCTACTGAGCTAAACTGGACGGTGTAGCCAGCACGCTGATAGAGTCACTCATACCAGGTAGGCCAATAGGTAGAGGTTTGACAAACCACAATCTCCTGGTCCTCCAGGTTGGAGGGTCGGCATCTTCCGGAAAAAGTACCAATCACCGTACAGTGCCACCCACCCGCTACCTTGCGTTACAGGTGTTTGAGCCAGACGTCGGTTGAGAACCCTAACCGTTGTATCGATGTCTGCTGCATTTCGGAGACTAAAATCCACGACAGTAGTCAACGTGTGGACTTAACAGCACCCGCAATTTCTACCCGGTACAGGTTATACACTTCAGGTGACTCCCCGGCCGCCGTTACCGGTCAGATTGGAGTAGGTATAGTCCTCAACACGACGGCCATGGCCGCATTGATAGATTGGATTCCTGTTAATAGTAGACTTTGTGCCGTCTGCTTGGCAGGTTCTGTTAGAGTCAGTTCTAGACGCAAAACCTTCAGTAATCTTTCCATTGTCTATTTGTGCTCCAACTGACTGTAGTGACATCGGCGTCAAGGACGTCTTTTATTCGGATCTGGCCGCTCTCCTCCGGTCGACACGTGATTCCGATATAGTCGTTCTGGCCGGAGATATGAACGTCCAGGTCGGCCACCTTGGTGAGGCCGAATCTTGTTTAGGTGGTAGGTTTGGGATAGCATCACATCGGTCGGACAATGGCGGGCGACTATTGCAGCTGTGCGCTGAGCATAAGCTGTTTTTAGCCAGCACTGGTGTTAGGCATCGTGCAGGTCATTGCTATACTTGGCGCCCTCCCTCTCTCAGTCAGACCTGGTCTCAGATAGACCACACAGATGTTGGTTATAGGTGACGGGGTTCAATTCAGGACTGTCGTCCTTGTTGGAGCACGTACTTGGATTCGGACCATGCCTTGGTACGTCACCGTTTCGTCCTCACTTTTGCTGGGCAACGACCTCACCGACAGCAACGACTGGCTGTTAGGAAACTGGATTTACCATTGGCAAAGCATAAGTAGCACACCGTCTGAGAAAGCTGCCTCACTAGTTCTCGCCACAAA
Source organism: Paragonimus westermani (assembly GCA_008508345.1). NCBI lineage: Eukaryota > Metazoa > Platyhelminthes > Trematoda > Plagiorchiida > Troglotrematidae > Paragonimus > Paragonimus westermani. The sequence goes on along the minus strand of QNGE01008908.1, from coordinate 9,149 downwards.
GTTCCTAATAGCCGCTGGACCGTGATAACACAGGCCATTCGGGAATCAGGTACATTAATATGGAGCACGTAGTAAGATGGGTTGAACAAACATTGGATCTCGAAGAAATCCCTGGAGTTGTTAGAAGCTAGACGGAACATTCCTCCTGCCTGCTCATATAACAACTCTAAGAGGGATACGCGTAGGAAGCTGAAGCATAGCTTAAAGGCTGATCATGAGACATAGTTAATCGAGGAAGTTACGAAAATGGACACCGCTTTTGTTTCAGGGAACATCGGCAAAAATTTTAAGCTTACCCGTGCGACCGTCTGTCAGTGAAGCTATCAGCGAGACAGATGGCACACTCATCTATGATAAGTCCAGAAGGTCACAACAGTGGACACAACATTTTGATGGGCAATTTAGTTGACATTCTGCGTCTACTGTGCTGCCGCCACAAACTCGTAATGCAGTGCCCTGGTCGGTAGACTCGGAACCACCCAGTTAGACTGAGATCGGCAATTGCTTTGCGGCTCTCAGGCGTCATAGGAATGTTGGCCCAAATAATTTCATGTCGGCACTTTTCAAAGAAGGTGGGGAGGCCTTGATTCAGTTGTTTCAACTTGTGTGGACGACGGAGACCAGCCCTACGTTCCTATATTCAAGAAAGGTATCAGGAGTTCTCGCGAAAACTACGGAGGAATTAGTTTGACCCGTCATTTCTAGGGTTCTATCATCCATTTTACTTCACCAACTCACTGCAGCTCGGGAGGTAAACATTAGGGAAGAACAGGCAGGGTTTCGCCCCGGGCGGGGATGTATAGATCACATTTTTACTCCTCGTCAAATTCTGGAGCAGCGTCATGTATATCGCCGGCCAACCATTGTTGTATTTCTCGACGATAAGGGTGCGTTCGATTCAGTGGATCGATCTACACTTTGAGAGTCGCTTAAACGCAGAGATGTGCCGACTAAGTACATAAACATACTGTCGGCACTTTATTCCCATATTTCAGCTCAGATTAGGGTTTAGGGTGAACTGTCTGGCAGTTTCAGCACCACGAGCGGCGTAAGTCAAGGCTGTCCGCTGTCACCATTTTGTTTAATTTCGTCATAGACGAAATAATGGAGGATTGTCTCCGGCACTCACAAGATGCCGGCGTGGACCTCCTACCTGGTGAAAGACTGACCGATCTTGATTATGCTGACGACAAGGTGTTACTGTTTGACAACTTTCAATCGGCACAAGTAATGTTAGACGCTATTTCGCGTTCTGCAAAATACTTCGGAATGCGCTTTGCAGCCTCAAAATGCAAAGTGCTTCTGCAGGATTGCTGTGACCACGTCGATTTGATGTTGGATAATGTAGTCATGGAGGTTGTTGACCGGTTTGTATACCTGGGAAGCTGCATCAGCAGCGGTGGAGGTGTAGGGAATGAAATAGAAGCGCGTATCTCTAAGGCTAGGGCGGTATTCGCTAACTTGAGGCATCTCTGGCGACAGAGGTGTATTTCTCTGAAGCTTAAAGGTCGTGTATATAAGACAACGGTGAGGGCCGTATTACTTTACGGCAGCGAAACCTGGCCGCTCAGGGTAGAAGACGTGAACCGTCTTCAAGTATTTGACCACCGATGTCTGCGTTCAATCGCTCGTATCGGGTGGCATCAGCGCGTAAGTAACGAGGAGGTTAGGAAGCGGGTGTTTGGTAGTGATTGTCAGACGAGTTCTCTTGTCCAATCTCTACGTTTACACAGGCTTAGATGGTTAGGTCATGTATTAAGAATGCCAGTTAGTCGTCTTCCACACCGAGCACTATTCGCTGACTGCGACCGATTGGTGTAAGGTGCGAGGTGGTCAGACAATGACCTGGCATGAGGAAATAAAGTTGTTCACCAAGGGGTTCGCCACTGTAGATCGAGTTCGTCTCCCGGGCTGGGGCCCTCGCGACCAACAGAGTCGGTGGCTGGAGACTCTAGGTGAGATGGCGGCTAATCGAGCTCAGTGGCGTGAATGTTACCGTTGTTTGTCCGAGTTGTCTGTGAAGTGAGTGCATTTAATGACGCGGGGCAGTGAAAGCCGTAAGGAAGCTGTCTTGCTGATGACGCCTTACTCTCACTTGCAGCTCGGTTGTTTGTTTGCAAGGTGTAGGCACCTTGACGTTGAATGTTTGAATATGGACGTAATTATTTTCAGTAGTTAGGTCCCTTCCCGTCTCCTTCTTTTTCCTTCTCTCTTTCTATATAGGGTTTGCTGTTTCTTCATGGCCGTGTGACAGTTAAGCACCAGTGTGAACCACTGATGTATTGCTGTCTATGATGATGATGATGAATGTCTAAATATAGCTATTTTTTAGTAGTTACGTCCCCTCCCGTCTGCGTCTTTTTCCTTTCCTCTTCCTATACAGGGATTGTTTTTCTTCTTCTTGGTTGTGTGGCAGTTAAGCATGTGTGGACCACTGATGTACTGTTGTCCGTAATGATGATGTACTAGGAAAGGTATGACGGCGGTCAAACAGTGGCTTAGCAGGGAGACATGAAAAAACTGACGCTGGGACTGGGTTACGTCAGATTAGTGCGCAGTGGAGGTTGGACACCCGATAATCAATATATTGACTATTAGGAACATTATGACATCTGGTACATGATCGCAGATGAGGTGCTTTTTGATAAGGTAATGGGATGAAAGTTTATATTTAGGTCTGTAACCTAGAAAAGGAACCACCGATTATCTATTCCAAATAGTGGGAAAACGACTCCAAACTATGCAAGAATCCCCGACCACCAGCCACGTTATGGGTACAAATAAATCGGGTGGGATTTGCCAGTTTTAACGGACCTATGGAATGTTAGACATTAGGTAACCAAACCCCACTTATAGAACGACTGAGGCGACATGACCACAGCACATGAAGTAGGACAAAGGACTGCCCCTAATGGGCAAAGTAGACAGGGTAAATCCACACGGTCAGATTGACAGCTTATGTTTGAACGTAGACGCAGCTTTTTTTGTGGTTAGGTCCTTTCTCCTTCTCTTTTTCTTCTCTCTCCCCATATAGACTTTTTATCCCTTCATGGTTGCGTGGCAGTTAAGCATCAGTGTGGACCACTGATACAATGCTGTTTGTGATGGTAATGATGATTGGCAGTCCACCTCGGAAAACATCTGAACTACCAGACCGTTTCCACTACAACCTCCAGCAGGATGCTTTGGAGTCTGTGGTGGACTGGACCTCATTCGAAGGGTGCATGAACCAATGTTGGCCACCAGCCCCGAATCAACCGCGTACGGTATGCCTCACTCAGGTACCTAACAAACCGCATGGTTTGACTCAAGGTCCGTTGAGTCGACCTATTGTGAGGGACGATCTGTCCTTGTTATCGAAACCAGTGCTGGTTAGAGTTACCCATTTCCCCACTTGTGATCGATCTACGCGTTAGCATGTGCGCAATACTCTATATCAAGTGGCATTGTCGCACCGAGCATTGTCTCTCTTTTCCTCACAAGGGTAGCCAGATTGTGAAAATCCATTCCCATCGCTTTACGCACTTTCGTAGTCTTCAAGTCAAAAAGGCAACTAGTAGCTATTCAACACTCGAAGGTGAGTTGTAACGTTTTGGGTCCACCATAAACGGCGGTCTGTAGACTGAGTTTGCCCCTCCTATGTGGTACCTAGTAAGGGATACACACCATAAGCATAGCGCTTTTCTGATTTATACCGATATCTCATATGAACTGGTGGGACGTTCATGGACATTTGCTAAGACGTAATCTAGGTGTTACTCATTTGCAACCCAATGAGATATCTACTTTAGTGGGTTAGTACGACTCAGCCTCAGCATCAAGGGACATCTTAAATATTCAAACGCCACTTCGTAAACGAGTAGCCGACTCTCTTAGGCTATTAGATCACCCGATGTGTGGATCAAACTCACTTTATACGGGCAGCCGCAAACAAAATCACAACCTGATCGCCCGGAAACCATCCGTGGGGTCAAACAGGTATATTTGTTGACCGAAATGTTATGCTTCAAATTTCATGGAACACGGTCACTTGACAGGTCAGAATGACAGATGATAGGACTTTAATAAAAGTGAGACAATAAAGATGTGCTAGAGTAAACCGTATGAATCACACATCGAACCCCGGCATGCTAATCACCATCCCCACCATAGAGAGCAATACTTAACTTCACAAAACCATAAGGAAAAAGCAAACCCTATATAGGAAGGTATACAAACCGATCAACAACCCCCATGACTACATTGTCTATTATCAAATCTACGTGATCACAGCAATCATTCAGAAGCACTTTGCGTTTTGAGGCTGCAAAGCGCATTCCGAAATATTTGGTAGAACGCAAAATCGCGTCTAGCATTGCCTGTGCTGTTTGAAAGTTGTCAAAAAGCGACACTTTGTCGTCAACATAATCATGATCAGTCAGTCTTTCACCAGGTAGAAGGTCCACGCCGGCATCTTGTGAGTGCCGGAGACAATCCTCCATTATTTCGTCTATGACGAAATTAAACAAAATGGTGACAGCGGACAGCCTTGACTTATGCCGCTCGTGGTGCTGAAACTGCCAGACAGTTCACCCTAAACCCTAATCTGAGCTGAAATATGGGAATAAAGTGCCGACAGTATGTTTATGTACTTAGTCGGCACATCTCTGCGTTTAAGCGACTCTCAAAGTGTAGATCGATCCACTGAATCGAACGCACCCTTATCGTCGAGAAATACAACAATGGTTGGCCGGCGATATACATGACGCTGCTCCAGAATTTGACGAGGAGTAAAAATGTGATCTATACATCCCCGCCCGGGGCGAAACCCTGCCTGTTCTTCCCTAATGTTTACCTCCCGAGCTGCAGTGAGTTGGTGAAGTAAAATGGATGATAGAACCCTAGAAATGACGGGTCAAACTAATTCCTCCGTAGTTTTCGCGAGAACTCCTGATACCTTTCTTGAATATAGGAACGTAGGGCTGGTCTCCGTCGTCCACACAAGTTGAAACAACTGAATCAAGGCCTCCCCACCTTCTTTGAAAAGTGCCGACATGAAATTATTTGGGCCAACATTCCTATGACGCCTGAGAGCCGCAAAGCAATTGCCGATCTCAGTCTAACTGGGTGGTTCCGAGTCTACCGACCAGGGCACTGCATTACGAGTTTGTGGCGGCAGCACAGTAGACGCAGAATGTCAACTAAATTGCCCATCAAAATGTTGTGTCCACTGTTGTGACCTTCTGGACTTATCATAGATGAGTGTGCCATCTGTCTCGCTGATAGCTTCACTGACAGACGGTCGCACGGGTAAGCTTAAAATTTTTGCCGATGTTCCCTGAAACAAAAGCGGTGTCCATTTTCGTAACTTCCTCGATTAACTATGTCTCATGATCAGCCTTTAAGCTATGCTTCAGCTTCCTACGCGTATCCCTCTTAGAGTTGTTATATGAGCAGGCAGGAGGAATGTTCCGTCTAGCTTCTAACAACTCCAGGGATTTCTTCGAGATCCAATGTTTGTTCAACCCATCTTACTACGTGCTCCATATTAATGTACCTGATTCCCGAATGGCCTGTGTTATCACGGTCCAGCGGCTATTAGGAACTTTGTGGCGAGAACTAGTGAGGCAGCTTTCTCAGACGGTGTGCTACTTATGCTTTGCCAATGGTAAATCCAGTTTCCTAACAGCCAGTCGTTGCTGTCGGTGAGGTCGTTGCCCAGCAAAAGTGAGGACGAAACGGTGACGTACCAAGGCATGGTCCGAATCCAAGTACGTGCTCCAACAAGGACGACAGTCCTGAATTGAACCCCGTCACCTATAACCAACATCTGTGTGGTCTATCTGAGACCAGGTCTGACTGAGAGAGGGAGGGCGCCAAGTATAGCAATGACCTGCACGATGCCTAACACCAGTGCTGGCTAAAAACAGCTTATGCTCAGCGCACAGCTGCAATAGTCGCCCGCCATTGTCCGACCGATGTGATGCTATCCCAAACCTACCACCTAAACAAGATTCGGCCTCACCAAGGTGGCCGACCTGGACGTTCATATCTCCGGCCAGAACGACTATATCGGAATCACGTGTCGACCGGAGGAGAGCGGCCAGATCCGAATAAAAGACGTCCTTGACGCCGATGTCACTACAGTCAGTTGGAGCACAAATAGACAATGGAAAGATTACTGAAGGTTTTGCGTCTAGAACTGACTCTAACAGAACCTGCCAAGCAGACGGCACAAAGTCTACTATTAACAGGAATCCAATCTATCAATGCGGCCATGGCCGTCGTGTTGAGGACTATACCTACTCCAATCTGACCGGTAACGGCGGCCGGGGAGTCACCTGAAGTGTATAACCTGTACCGGGTAGAAATTGCGGGTGCTGTTAAGTCCACACGTTGACTACTGTCGTGGATTTTAGTCTCCGAAATGCAGCAGACATCGATACAACGGTTAGGGTTCTCAACCGACGTCTGGCTCAAACACCTGTAACGCAAGGTAGCGGGTGGGTGGCAGTGTACGGTGATTGGTACTTTTTCCGGAAGATGCCGACCCTCCAACCTGGAGGACCAGGAGATTGTGGTTTGTCAAACCTCTACCTATTGGCCTACCTGGTATGAGTGACTCTATCAGCGTGCTGGCTACACCGTCCAGTTTAGCTCAGTAGGTCATCGAGATGTACAAGCCGCCATATCGCTCCAAGATCCTGTCCCGTTGGGACCGTATTTATCATCACCATTATGGACAACGATACATCAGTTGTTCTCACTGATACTTAATTGCCATACAACCTCGAAGGAGAAGAGCAAGCCCTGTGTAAGAACAGGAAGGAACAAACAAGGGAAGAGGAAGGGGCCTAACTACTCAATGTAGCTACGTCTACATTCAGTCGTTCACAACCGAGATGCCTACACCTTGTAGACGAACCTAGCTATAAGTGAACATAGAACGCCTTCAGCAAGACCGCTCCTTTACGGCTTTCACCGCCCCACGTGACTAAGTATACTTCACAGACAATTTGGCCAAACGACAACATTCACGCCACTTGGCCTGACTAGCGGCCACTCTAAGATATACCTGGTGACAGAGAAACGTCTTTCTGAGACGTATGGGTCACGTATGTAAGACGATTGTGAGAGCTATATAATTTTACGGCTGCGAAACTCGGGATTGTAGAAGAGAAGACGAATCTTCTTCAGCCATTTGATTATTGACGTCTCCGTTCGATCGGTCGAACCGGGTGGGACCAACGAGTAGGCAACATAAGGGTTAGGAAGCGAGTGTTTGGTAATGGTTGCCCGGTCTTCAGATTTGCCCCAACACAGCTGGTTAGACCCTGCACTAAGGGTTCCAACCAGTCGTCCTCCACATTGAGCACCCTTTACCGATGGTGCGGTCGGCTGGCGCAATGTGCCAGTTGGTCAGATGGTGATCCGGAGCAGAAAAATTGAGTAGTTCACCGAAGGGCTGGCCATTGTGGGTCGGGTTCGTCTCCCGGGCCGGGGACTTTAGATGAGATGGTGACTAATGGAGGTCAGTGGCGTGAAGAGTGTCATTGTTTAGCTAAGTTGTCCTTGAAGTAGTTGCATTTAATGACGCGGGGTAGTAAAAGCCGTAAGGAAGCTGTCTTGCTGATGACGCCTTACTCTCACTTGCAGCTCGGTTGTTTGTTTGCAAGGTGTAGGCCCCTTGATGTTGAATTTTTGAATGTAAACATAGTTCATAGAAGTAGGGCGAATCACAGCAGTTAACTCCCTTCCCTCTCTTTTTCCCTAGTTGGAGCTTTTCTCTGATGTATGCAGCAGATAGGGCGACCCGGTTTATACTGTGAGACGGCCGATGCAGTATGGAATTGTTTATGTTGTGAGGATTCATGGTCGTGTGTGGTCTGAGATACTGCTACGGCGCCCAGACCTAGAAGGGAGAACAATTAGGGTTCTCAACCAAAGCCTTTGGCTCCAAAGCCTGTACCGCAAGGCAGCGGGTGGGTGGCGGTGTACCAGAAATGGTGCGTTTTTTGGGGAGATGCCAATCATCTTCCAACCCCCAACCTGGAGGACCAGGAGATTGTGGTTTGTCAGACCTCTACCTATTGGCCTGCCTGGTATGAGTAACTCCGTTATTGTAGTCACCAAACCGTCTAGTTTGACCCAAAAGGTCATGGAGACGCGCAAGCCGTCACACTATGCCAAGTCCCAGTCTCACTGTGACAGTTGCATGCTAATAAATTAGACCGAGTGGCAACGACTAACAGGGTGTTCTGCGGTTCACTGCTGATGATTCGCAGGCACATAAATGGTAAATGAGCGCAAAAGGAGGTTCTAAGCGTGAATCCTATTCATAGTTAAACAGATCATAGAGTATCAGATAAATGTTTAACGGAATATATAGTTCACGAATAATTAGCGCTACTAATTGGTAACATAATCACAACTTACAAAGCAAAATGGGAAGACGCACCGCACAATAACAAGCACGGAGTTAAAAATCCAAATAGAAGGAAAAAACCTCGTCTAAATCCCCTACACTCACTTTGCAATCAAGCAAGCCTAGTCTAGTTATTCCATACGCATGGTAAAATGCAACATCCGCGGAGATTAGTGGAACACTCAAGGAGGAGCAAGCGATTTTCTTTTCTGTAATACTTTCGTTCAACGCGTTTAGCCCCAACATAATGTGGTATGTTTTGCTGGGGACTTTCAAGTTCTCAACCAAGTTTTGTTCAAAGAAATGTTTCAACCATATTTTATCATCAGAGGACAAGTGTCCGATCAACAAAGTCTGGGCATCGTTGGCAGCAGCACAAGTTGCTGTACACAAGAAGAACGATATTAACACTGTAAAAGCAACCATTAATCGGAAAAAGATCGCGCACGACCAGGAGGCACGCGGAACGAGAACGCAGTCAGCGTAGGTCAGGTTATACGTTAGCAAATCAGATCATTCAAACAATCGATCGACGATTTTCGGCGGTCGGCGCACATCTGAAAGACTGGAATATCGAATCCCCCTCACTTTATCTGGCTTTCCTTCGTGGTTTTCTTTTTGCATATTCAGGATCACCTTCAAGAGGTTACCGAGCGGGCCCATATTTGCCGTAACGCGGACCGCAAAAATGTAGCACGGCTGTAATTTCAGCGATTTCAGCGATTGATACACGGATTCGAGGCAA
>QNGE01008907.1:0-14747 GCA_008508345.1 Paragonimus westermani | reverse complement strand
CACCTGCCACAAATTTAGGTGTGTCAATGGTCTCTATCCATGCCGCCGGAAGGGTGCCGGCCCAAGGTGTCCGCTCGAAAAGATCAAAAAGGAGCATCGCCAAACTGAGGGACGCTTCTTTGAGGATCCGGTGATAGATTGCGTTTGGTCTCATGGCAACATAAGGAATGACCTTGAACAAAAGATCCTGACCGTCGGGCACAGAGTAATCAGCTGTCAGGAGTGGGAAGTGGAAGTTTTTCCTGGGGAGAATTGGATGTCACTTTGGCGGATCCACGTTGCAGACTGCTGAATAGTATACTCTGAACACCTCGGCAACCATTTGGGCGAATGTAGGAATTTTCCTCATCGGGAAGCCACAGAGAAAGCTCCGAGGACCTATTCTCGCGAGCCACCAGTATGATTTTCGACTGTACCTGCTGGGTGCGTTTATGGATATCCTGCTCGCACCTGTTTCATATAGGGCAAAAGGCTTCTGGATTTTCCGGCCCGCACGTTGGCTTCTGCCTAGAGAATAGACGAAAACTTACTTCGAGCAGGTGGCGTATGTTTAACGGAAGCGGTGCACGAAGGGAGCACTTCCATAGTTTTCGAGGAACAAATGCTTCATCGGCTTCGTGAATGGCAGCTTTAAATGAAAGGTAGTTCAAGTTCACTGAGTCGGATGTAAGGCTGAGCGTGCTTAAGAACGTCCTTAGTGCGTTGAAGTCTGCTTTCTGGAAATTTCGGAACGAAGTCTTTGTTACAGCGTTTTGGTGCCAGTAACAGATAAAATCAGGTTAGTAGCATGTGGTCACTATACTACAGCGGTGGGTTGCTGACCACACTATCTACCAGGTGAGCCTCGTTTATAATGACCAGATCAAGCAAGGAGGATGTCGGTCCTGGACGGTGCCTTGTAGGTAGATCGACATGCTGTGCCCAGGCTTTCTCATGGATCAACATTGCCAAGGGTTTCTAAAACCCACAGCCACAGTCCTCATGAGAAGCCGCCATAGAGTTGAGTTTGGGTGTGTTGAAGTCACCATAATAAGATGATGGGAGAAACGCTGGGTAGACGTGAGACGGTCTAGGTTAGCAAGAATGGCCTCGTCGTCGGATGCACTGCATGACGGCGAACGGCACGTAACACCGGTAAGCAGCGTGTCAAGTTCGCGAGGTTGAAGTTGATCCAGAGCGTGTCGCATTCTCTGGGAAGGTAAGTTCCCCTACGACAGTTGGCACTGAGAGCTTCTGGCTTAGGAAAAGGGCGCAGCCTCCCATGCGTCCACGGGAGGAGTCCGTCCGGTACAAAGAGTAACCAGGGACATGCAGTTCATTATCAGTGATATCCGCGGAAAGCCAGGTCTCTGTTAATGCAAGAATGTGAGGGCTAGTGTCGTGGACCAGCTGTCTGATTCCTGGTAGTTTGTTCAGAAGGCTCAGACAGTTGGTGTATACGCACTTTATTGCTACTTCGTTTGGCTGATGTTTGGCTGGGTGCAAAAAGAGAGAAGTGTACGAGGGAGAGGTTGAGAAAGTAGCCTCAGTAGTGAGGGGGAGTACGTAACTGGCGGCGTAATTTTGTGAGCCCTCTTGGAGGGTGGTAGCCGTTTCATCACAGCCTGGACATGTGTGAGCGTCCCTGTGGGACGCTTCGTCCACTTCTGTTGGCCTAGGGTCGATAACCTTCGAACCGCCTTTGTTCTCGCAGTTTCTGGAGGGTGATTCGCAGTTTTGCTCCCTTGGAAATTTACATGGGACTGTAGATTAAGCGAGAACTTAGAACGAATTTACCCCGATTCTGTTCAGATGCGAGCCACCGGGGGCTAAGTATAGGCACTTCTTGATACACAGGATGACCATTGCATGTTCACAGGGTTATGAATCTCAGGAGTAAGATAAGTTCCGGCAAACGTTTCTGGGGTGAAATAACTGAGAGTTCAGAGGAGGGGTGGTGGTCAATAACACCTTTGGGATTGGCTGTTCCAGACTCTTTCACCTTCACAGGCGACGGACCTTCCAAGAGGATTGGGGCAGCAGCCTCTGATGTGAGTGCATGAGTTGGCCCATCGAGGAAGACTGGTCCTCTTCTAAGAGCAAGGATAGGAACTTTTACGTTAGCTTGCAGCTTTGGCTCAGCCTTGATGCGTGACCTTGTTCTAGCAGGCTTGGAGCGCTTCTGCTGCCCTAGCAGTGAACGATCCAGCAATGATCCTTTGAGATTAGCTTGACTTTTTTTCAATTTAGCCGTTTTTCCAGTACTTCCTTCGTGCTAATCTCTGCAAATAACGTCACATGAAGTCACAGTGTCTTCTCGGTAGATTTTGAGCAAAGTGTGGTGGCAGAAACCAGGTTCATAAGCCCTGGAGGGGAGAAGGCATTAACACCGCTCTGGCTTGCTCTCCTGGAGAGGGTATGATTGGAAACCGTCCCCAAGAAACAAGCCTCTCCTCCCAGGGTGCCCTGTCCTGCAAACTCGTTGCTAATTCCTCAGTCTGAGCTGCGGACAAAGCCACTACCTCACGAACAACCGCCATATCTGAAATGGCCAGGACAAAATACCCATTCAACAAGCTCATTTCTGACTTCATATCAGATAAGTTTTTTTATGTTTCAGCCTAGGCTTTTTCTACCTTCGCTGGCTGTAGTGCACTGGCATCCTTAGACGCCTTGCAGCTACATTTGAAGGTGTCTGATTACTTCTCACTCACCATGGCGAGCAGAGGGTCGAGCATGGCATTGGGTGAGGCGCGGTATTTTCAAAAAAGACAGCTCATATAGTTAAACGGTCATTCTGGAGAAATGAGCCAACCCTAGTGGTCCTCCCTGGGGCCAGTACACTTGAAGTGGTGCCGGTGTAGGCAGGTCTGGCACTGCACACCGTTCTGAACAGTCACGCGGCATCCAAAACAACCACAAGCACTCGATACCTCTGATCCGCCAATGCTGCTAAACCTCGTGAGTGTTATCTTGTTATGGTCTGTGAGCAAACATCACGGGTGTTAAGAAAAAGAAACACGGGGCTAAAAATGAAACGGGCATCATAGGACCCAAATAATACAAAAGATGATGAATTATTATGCTATTCGATGACGGAAAGCGGTGTTCGTATGTAACTTCTTGATGGACTGGACACCAAAGGAGCAAAAATTGGGATAGGCAATGAAAGCGAGAGAATTCATACTAAATTTCGAGTTACACGCGCTTTGAGAACGTGAGTATGAGAGCTGGATTTGATACAGTTTCAACTAGAAAGATATAGAATGAGTTTGAATCTCCCACCACTTATGTGAAAAATTCTCAACAATTGAACGACGACTGTGTCCTCACAACAAATTTGGACTTAAATGCTAGTCGTGGACCGTGATTTCTTCCCTTATCGTGGGGAAAAATGCTTCACGACACACTCCGCTTCGTTACCTTGGTACACGGTGCAGGAATTGAAATAGCCGAGATCTGTGTCACGGACTCATATCCGTTTTGTTTTAGTTGGATATTAACCAAAAACGACTTCATCACACGTCGTTTTCGAAACTCAGCATGGCTGTTTTGTGGTTGCTTGCCTGTTAGTAAGTGGATGCCGGAATAATGTACATGTAGATATAGGACGATGCAGATATTGTTTAATAAATCAGTAACAGCGTGATTTTTGTTTTCAGGAGTTGGATTATATTGCAACCTCCAAGGTGATATTTGAGGATCTTGGTACAATTGAAGAATGTGAGTTTCTTCACATATGCGTACATAGCTATCTAGCAGATAGCAGATTCGCTGATCGAGATGAAAAGAACTTTATTTGGTAAACGGCTCCAGTCATCTGGAAGGAAACTTAGAACGCAGACAAACGAACGGTTGCATTATTGGCTGAAGGAAGGCGGAGGTAGTGTGCAACGTTTTCCACAGACTCCGAATAGATCACTCCATTCGATTTCCCCACTTGTTCCCCATTGACTTCACCCGTCCACCTGTGCTTAAGTAATTCTTGCTCCCATAAACAATTTACGACCGTGGTAGCGGTAAATAGTCATGACATGCTCACAGGCATGCCGAATATAACTGAAAAAATTACCGCTGATTCGTTGTATCATCACGCAGTCTCATGTTGCAATGTGTTTACTAGTGTGTCTTACGTTGACAGTTCTTTAAAAGGCTTAATCTTCATTATCCAACGACGGTTCAGTTGCCGCAAATATAATCATGTCTTCTTGCTTAATTGCACCAAAAACTAAGGAAACGCATGTCTTTTCACGTCGGCGACATCAATCCTTATTATATTCGACCAGCAGTTCTCCGAAATAGCGTGTACTGCTTCTTTTCGTTATTTTTCCATTGGTCGCTCTGCCGCTGAACCACCGCTTACTACAGCTGTTAACGCCTTTGGAAGATTCAAACAAATACCAACACAGTTTAACGATTTCACCAGGTAAAGCACGTCACGGAATTGTAAGAGCTTTGTTAACTGTTTTTTACTGATTACACGCATCCAAGAGTGACAAGGCAGTGCTCAACAATAGCAGGTGATAAAATGTAATTAAGTTCACTGAGGTAAACGTTGGTTAGTTGGAGTGGAGCGAAGCGACTGTTCGCGGACTGATGAATGATAGGAAGTATAAGCTACCAAGAAAAAACTAGGGGGGAAATGACTAATTTTTGAAGCTGGGATTTTACAGGTCCGAGAATTAAACAGAGTAAGGGAAACGGTAGAACTAGCTGAGGTGGAGTAAGAGCAATTAGTTCAGTTTCCCTGAGGAAGATAATGAGACGGAAGACCGCCTCATACCGACACTAGGACAAAACAGCAATCTCACAGCGACCCAGCAGTCCCTAGAAAAATCAACACAGGGCCCCAAAAACCAGTAGGTTTTTCAAACTCAAGGTGCCAGTAACTACGGCGGCAGTCGACCGGTTCGATAAAACGGTCTGTACCTTTTATTATACCTGGTGTCACTGTGCAAACGTCTTTAGGAAAGATAGATCAGATTTTCCGTCTTATACTACCATATGAAGTTGTCACCGTCACCCGGCGCACGTGTTCGTCACCAGTGGGAAATTCCTTGATCATACCATGGTGTCAAACACCGTTGGTGTCTCCATCGTAAAAAATCACTACATCGCCTATTGAGGGTCGCGCAAAAAATGCAACCATTCAGGAGTGATCTGTAGCGGAACTAGACATTCATCCCGCCATCGTTTCTAAAACACACAGGGTAAGTGCTGCGCTTGTCTCTAGCCCTTCGTATAACGTTCACGCTGTGATATCTCATATGTGATCAGGAGTAAATTTGAGTGCTACAGGAGCCAATCACTGAAGCGGAGCACCTAGGGATTGTCCGAGGCTTTAAAAGTGTGCATGAATGACTGTTCTATGACGATTCGCTCAACTTTCACCATGGGTTGAGATGTGATTCTTCATTCATCACTTTATGGTGTTACGGACGACAACACTCGTCTTACTGTTCGAATAATTTCTTCCCAAGTTTCGTGCGCCAAGAGGATCAGAATACCAATAAATCTCCCGCTCCGAGAGCCTATCTGCTAACGCACACTGATCTAAGGATTGCAGCCTACATTTCAGCTCTGATTCGGTTCCAAATTTGTTGGAGCCATTATCATTGCAAATGGCTTCTGGTGTGCCCGCCTTCTCAGAAAACGGATCAAGGCCATGAAAAAGAAATCTGCAGACACGGAACGGGCTACTTCTAGGTGAATGGTGTGGCTCTGCAAACAGATAAATATACAGTTGCAACTTGTGGGCTCGTTTACTTGCACAATCACCTTGAACCGACCGGAATGATTCACCCCAAAATACTCAAATGGGTAACCATCTGTCGGCGCTCCCATTGACGGAATTGGCGCCATCGTCTGATTGCACTGCTTATCGTCACGTTTCTAACAGTGGAGATACTCACCTGGCGCTCGTTTACCGGCAGCCATACCCCATCGAAATTCAAAACCACTTTTCTGTGCTGGTGAGCACGTACCAATTACACTCGTGCTCTTTTGATTCGCAGTACTAACGCCCCAGGAGGTTTGTGACGGCACCATGACAAGGACTGATCACCAGGCTCTGACTCTTTATTCTGCGGTCGGATTTCGCTACCAAGTTACGGGGCACCATCTATCAAAATTGGTGGCAAACTTCCACCTCTACCCATCTTAGGAGGGCTTGTAGTGTAGGCATTCAGACCTAGAGTTCGTTTGAAAACTTGCGTTCTTGCACGAAATTTCTGTTCCGGGTAAAAGACAATAACAACCCTACTGTAATTGGCGCACTTTCTGTTGCACCTAACACTACCGACGCAAGAATGAGATAACGTGATAGCCAAGCGGCGGCCCTCAGTAACTTAGTCCGACTAGAGTATCTTGGCATCAGTTGGTCCCGTATAAAATTGAATTTCATTTCGTGGTAACCGTGTGACTGCGTCTGATCCCGGTGTCTGCTTTTCGAAAACGAGGAAGTTGGCAACTTCGGTCAATGTTCATCTAGATTCAACAGAAAGCTCGGACCCAGTAGACGGAATCTATCCTCTTTGCTCGTGGCCTGTTGTATTCCTTGGACGTCAAGTAAGCAGGATTTAATTCTGGAGGCAGACGCCTCCATTGGTGGACAGAAGTGAGGTTGTGGATGATTGACGACGAAATGCGATGAAGTGTTCTGGAGATATGTCAACACTACCATAGAATCTGACCACAATACAGCTTTACTCATTTTAGTTTCCAGCCTATGAATTGAGGAACGTATAGGCTTGAACAACGGAACTGCTACCGTGAGCTGAAGCCAGGGCATCTTAACCACCTTTCTTACTCTTGATTTACTTATCAAAAATCCCAATTGAATGCCATTACTTGAGACAACCATCACTAGATTGCTTACGGTTCCGTATCAGGCTTCTGAGGTGTCACAGAACATGCAATTCGACAAGGTTTGCTAAAGAATGCCCACGAAGAAGGTATTTGGGTAGCAACACGCTATCCATGGTTCTGAATTCCTCCGGCTCATCTTTCCGGCGTACATAACCGTATTCGCGCACATCACAGTCCCATCCGATCTCTTAGTGTTGGATCAACCTGTGAATCAGCAATAACGTTCGTGATGTTTTTCCTAAGGAACCGCGCAACGAGGCCACACAATCCTCTTTTTGTGTATCTAGTGCGAGGGAGGTTAAGTTGAGTCCAAATCAGTCGCCCTCCACATGTCACCTTGCGCCTGAGGCTCACTGGTGCTCAAAGCGACAAAGCCCAACATTTAGTGCAAATAATTTTCTTCTCATCAGGTAGAAGTTCAGTAGCTTCACTACAGTTCGTATCTCAATCAGTGAGTCTGAACCAAGCCAACCGCATCACTGTCCGTAGTTTATCTACAGCTGTCTATAATGGTCAGCGATCGTGTGGCAAACTGTTTCCCCGCTTGGCTGTTTTGTATGTATGATTCTGGGTACGTCTGCTATAGAAGGCCTGGTACGAATCCAGTACCACTTTATTCTGTCGTCCAACTGATTGTACGCAACGAATGCTTGCGCTTTCACCAACGACTCACCTATCATCCAATTCTCCAAGATCGTTTAACCTGGACCTTTTTGGGCGTTGTTTGACACACTCGAAGTTTTCACACAGTTTTCGTTTGGCAAGTTTTTGTGTGTCTCTTAGTGAATTGCAGTCCACCCGACGTTTTTAACATCTATTCTCCTGGTTACCACAGTTGATGGTAGAACAGGCCAAAGCTAACTACTCACCGTGCTCCGAAACATTGTTTGTTTGAGTTTCTTTCCAAACCTTGTCGCTTTCTTTTTGTCCAGTGTCTGTCGGGACTACATTTCGATTGCTCTTTTGGGAAAGTGTTTAAAGTTTTTAATGGACGAGTGTCGAGCGCATACCCACTGGTCCACTAAAAGTCCTAGCCTCGGATAATGGGGCAATTGGCATTTGACTGTCGTTCAAGTAGAAGTTTTCTATCACTGCTGTCGATTATCCACGGTCAGCACAAAACGGCGACGACGACACTCCAAAGGGGTGGAATTTAAGCTCGGAAGTATCCAGTGGTCCTTCAAACGATTCGGAACCCCATCAAAGAAAACTTAGTACAGCTCGGTCATTACATGGTATTCTCACTTGCGGGAACATCTAATCAACGTCACTTGAGACTGTTATCGGGTATTCACGGAAACGTACACGTAATCCCCTTTACCCGGTATTCAGGTTCGGCCCATGGGATAAGGTTTTGTTAGCCGACACACCGCGGTATTCAGCGGCATAGTAGAGGACTATCCGTACCTTGCCGGCATTCTTCGGGTCAACTGCGAGGTAGTGTCGCAAACACCATCGCACTGTTGCATTTGTGAAGTCCCTACTTAAGTAGCCCTTCCTGGTGTTCTCTATTATCATTGACCAGTAGCTGCCGATTAACTTTTGATCTCAAATCGAACTCCTATTCATTGCGTAAAAGCGCTTTTTAGACGTTGCTTCATTATTATTTAACACCCAATCATCATCTTCACCACAGCTCTATTCCACAGTAACCACCCCCAAGTATTGTGGTGCTTTCAGTCCCATTTAGTGTTTGGTCTGTTGTTCATAGGAAGCTCTAACATTCGAAATACTTCTCTTAACGAAATATGACATACACATCTTTCGGACCAAATCATCCGAACAGACCTAACGGGCTCTGATGAGGTTTACGCAATTTTTATTGCGGTATATGATACCACACGGAATTATGAGACTCCGGCCAGAAATAGCCTCATTTACACAAGGCTAACTGCCATTGCTGAGCCTCCGTTCTAGTATCTAGTGTGCTTCAGGAGGGTCGCATCCCACTAGATTCCCTACATCGTTTTCGGTTAAACTTTCAGAAGAAAAGTCACTCTCGTGTGCTTAGCTACCTACCTAAGATTTTTGGACGACATCAGCCTGCGTCAGCAGCAGCTGTTTCGCTAGTTAAACTGAATCAGCCCTGGTAGAATACAGATGATCCAGGGATTGCAACTCAAACAATAGTCGATCGCACGGTGTTGCACAAATTAAGTGTAGATAACGGAACGCCAACGGGCAGTTCCGATAGATGGTGCCCCGTAACTTGGCAGCGAAATCCGACCGCGGAGTAAAAAGAGTTAGAGCCTGGTGACCAGTCCCTGTCATGGTGCCATCACAAACCTCCTGGGACGTTAGTACTACGGATCAAAAGAGCACATGTGTAACTGGTACGTGCTTACCAGCACAGAAAAGTGGTTTCGGGTTTTGATGAGGTATGGCTGCAGCACAGCATTAAATCAGGTCCTAGCGGTCAGGACAGATTCGGATTCCGCGCACTTACGACTTCCTTTTAGGGTTGAAGTAGTCTGTCTCAAATACAGATCCTCTGCACCTAAGGGCAGCAATTTGAACAGATCATCAGAAACCTCGTTAAAAACGTTCACTAGAGCACCATTGAGCTGAACAGAAAAGCAGCAGCGAAATTGTGTACACTCTCCTTTCGGAGGGGCCACCACCGTCTCTATTGTTATCGCGGGACTGAATCCCTGCTCAGTCCGAGGAGCTCTAACGGCAATCCTACTTAACAGCATTCGGTTAAGTTAGGACCTTATCACTAAGATGGACCATAGGAACAGCCGAATCATTTGGAACAAATGAACTGCTCCAAAACTTTGAAGAATGAAGGTTACTAGAAACGGGCGTGTCACCTTTAGTCTCACAGTTCAACCGGTTCTCGTCCAAAAAGAAAGATAGTTCAGGGGGTAATGCTGCGGCCTCGATTGACAGAGAAGTGCTTGATCACCCAGCGTTCCATGATCCGACTTGATAATGCCAGTTTTCGTGACTAGCAACGAATTCCCTAATGTTGGACTTCGGCATTCTCAGAAAATGCCGGAAATCCATAACAGGAAGGCGTTGTTAACAGCTCTCCATGAAGAGTAATTAATCAGGGCCAAACATTGAGAATTTTGATTACTAGTGAATCGTTTGCTGATGATCCAAGTTCACACCGGATTGCGCGTAAACCGGCTATCCAATAAATACATCTCTCAATGTCAAGCGGCAAATAAGACAATTTATCCTCGAAATGGTTAATGAGAACGCGTTTATGAGAACTCGATTTAATACGGTACTAATTGAATAGATATAGAGGGAGATGAAGTTTCTCACCTCGAATGTGAAAAGTTCCCAACAATTGAGCGGAGACTCTGTGCGTACAACAAAAACAATACAGATCGTTTCTACTGAAGTCTACCACGTCTACCAAATCCGTGAACTGAATCAATGCTTTCATGATTCTAGATTTAAGTAAAATTGCTAGACTCTCCTTTGCTGTGTAATAAGGTGCGTTTCTGTACCTAGGTATACAGTTGCTGAGAGATATCCAGAACTGTTTGCATTTCGACAATTATTATGGAATTTGCGGAACTCACGGCACTTTCGATCGTTTTCACCAGATTTTCTGAGACAGCCTTAAAGTATAGATGCTGAGACTCCGTTTGCGAATGACAATGCCCGGTGCTCATGAACCACTGTTCCACTTCAGCGGAACAAAAGTGTGATACGTCGCCTGTTTCCAATGCCTGTGGGATTCCTGCTCATCCGCAAAATCCGTGGATGTTAGGCTGCTACACGATGTGGAAGATATAACTACTTCGGACCACCTTAAGTGCAACAGGTTGCACACACACGTTGTTATGGTGGGCACCTCTGTAGTAAGGGTGTTTAGTTCCTAAAGCTAGGCTTCAATCTGTGAAAACGGAAGTCATAGTTCTTCGCAGCGCTCATGACGTCCAACCTTGTGCCCGACAACCAACACCTCTTCGATCTTTATTCAAATCGTTCAATGCAGTTTTTGGTATCAGTAGTAACTTTACCAACTGGTCTCACCCATATAACACACAGTTCGGTTGAACTGATGACCGCTTTTAAAACTGGGATGATGCTGCGTATTTCTCCTAGATAAATATTGACCTATTCTCGAATATCGCGGAAATTGGGGTGCTGCATTAGTTTTCGGTTGTCCTGACAAGACCCTTTCAGTCTTTTGGAACGGCTGGAGAGGAGTAGAAAAGGTCTCTGAGCAGTTGAAAAACCGGGAAGTTAAGACAGGGAATCTGATAGTGGAATCTGTTCAAAAAGACGATGAACTATTCAAACGCTGTGTGCCACCACGTCCAGATTCCATATATGTATCCTTGCTGCCGATGAACTAGAAAGTGATATCTGCGGACAAGATAATTAGTGCGAGGCTTCATTCTTCAATGATTTTAGCGATTAACACACACGGATTCGAGGATGAAGGCCCGGGGTACCTGGATACAGTCAGCTTCATTTTTTCGTTATCGGACTGGCGACAGCTGATCTGAAAGTCAAGTGAAAACGGTGTGCAACGCAGATATGAGGGGCTAAAGTTAATGCCAAATAAAAAGTGAGATTACGGGTAACACTGTGTTTGAAGTAAATCAACAGCTAGCAGTGCACTGAAACTACTTCTGAAAATACAGCCAACGTTCTCGGAAGGAAGGTTGTTGGGATGATGATTAACTCGATTAAAAAAGAATCACTGACTAGTAAAGATCCGTAGATGAAGCGTTCTGGCATGTAAACGCCCGCCATAATGGAAAACTGTCCGACGATCCTCACGCTAGAGAAATTGTGAATTTGTTGATCCACGAACTATGAAAATTCATTCTCGTCGTTTGCATCCTTCATTTCACCCGCCAACCCGACAATTGTTTCCACTACATCACATACCCCATTTTGTTTTATTGAACTAATGTGTCATCAAATGTCTGCGGCGCGAGTGACCATTCTTGTCCTGGTCTGCTGGTGTGTCGGTTCACCTTCGACCTTGTTGGTCCTGTTGAGAAGCTAGTGATTTTGCTGGACGAGACTATCGTCGCAAACGATAGAGGTTTGCCTTTTGTAATTATTGATGCATTTCGTAAATAGTACCGTAGAAATTGTTGGATCCAATCTTGTTCTCATTTTATGGATCCGTTTTTGGGCTAAGCGTAACTCAACTATCAGACGTGTATCGTTACAGAAAGTGTGTTCGAAATAAATCACCAGGAAGTCGCCGAACTGCAAGTAGATACAGATCAAGAATTTCATGTTGAGACCTGCACCCGACATTTCTTAAGCGAGTGACCAGTTTGGACCCACGTGATGGATGCCCTTCATGAAGCTGGTATGCAGAACGTATTTAGATAATTCAATCTGGGGCCATCATAGACCTAATGAAGTGGTTGAAACGGCTTTTTATCTACATGGGGGAAAAGTGTGGCCAATCATTCTAGTGATAGCAAATCATTGTTCATGGTTTTCTCTGGATGACTCGAGAAAGATGCCTATTGGTTTTCGTAATGTCAACTTCGTTGGGTTCACTGTGAAGAGGTGTTGCATGTTCACCCGAGTGACACGGCTTAGAACTTGCTGATGCCAATGAATTCCTGCCTCATGTAACCCAAGAAAGTCTCCGGATGTGACAGGCAAGTCCGCTGTTTTGTAGGTGCTGTTTCAGTTTCTGGATTGAGGCATAGTCTTAGATACACACGGAGTCTAAAGAGTTTGCAGGCTAATCCTACGTTGTTGCTGGCTGGGCTTAAGGAACGAGAAGTCATAGCTGAAGTCACATTAGAGTGTAAACTTGCCTAGGCGAGAATGGAAGTTGAGAAGGCTAGGTTGTTACTTGACCTAGTTGAAGATGAGGATGTTCATACTGACGTTTACTTAGAGCAACAGCATTCAGTTTGTCGTGGTGCTGAGGTGAAGCAGTATTTAGAGAACGAGAACGTAAGGTTAGCCTCAGAAGTGAGACCAGTACAGCTCGATGAGTATCCCATTCCAGTCCGTCTGTCTCGTCAACAGCCGCTTTTCCTGAATTTCCCAAAGTTGAGTTATGCTCGCTTGATGGTGACCCCATACATTACTGGAAGTTCGTTCGACAATTTGAGTTTTATGTCGAAAGGAAGGTAACGGATGGCGTTCAACGGCTGTTGTGCTTGTTACATCATTGTAGAGGTCGTGCCAGAGAAGCCATTGAGGGGTGTGTCATGCTTTCGCCAACCTCCTTCTGTTGCCGGGCGCGCGAAATACTGGGTGATTTGTACGGGCAGCCGTACCATGTTGCTCGTTACCTCATGGATGGTTTTTTGTCTGCGGTAAGGACTGTACACAATGCAGCAGATGCTCTTTCCAAGTTATCAATGAAGATGCAGAGCTGTGAGATAGCCCTAACCCAAATGAACTACCTCTCTGCTTTGAAATCTGTAACAGACTTGGGGAGAATTGTTATATCGCTGCCAGTTAACATGCAATACAAATGTGCAGAGGTCGTATACCGTGCACTGGTGTTTGGTCACGAGCCTACTTTTGAACAACTTCGCGGGTTTATTTCACAGAATGCTTGAAGCGCTCGTAGTAGGTTCAGCCAGGTTGCCTACAACAGTGACCAAAAAATAACCAAATCCGCTGCGACGTATGGCTCAAACAAGTTGGACACACCGAGAGATACCAGCAGACAGGTAAAGGCCTCAACTTACGCGATAACTAAGCAGTGTTTATCGCCCTCCGCAGATAGCTGTCTATTGTGTAAGCAGGTTCATGAGCTAGAATGCTGCCCTTAATTCCGTTCAATGAATGTTGAGCAGAGATGTAACACGGTTCGACGAAAATGCGAATGTTTCATCTGCCTTGAGCCCTCCCACGTGGCTATCCACTGCTGACGTAGGTTGAGGTGCAACATAAATGGATGTATTACTTGGTATAATGGCTTGCTACACTTGAATCCCAATGGCCCCTGGGTAGCTACTTCAGTGCATCAAGGCTCTTGCAGTGCAGCCAGTTGTTCAGGCAAGCAGGCTCGGTTAGGTGTCATCCCGGTGCAAGTGGTGGTTCCTTCTGGAACCTTTACCACCTACGCGTTTGTGGATAACGGGTCAGACACCACCCTAGTAAAGAAGAACTTTCTAGATCGTCCAGGTATCCCAAGTACTGTTTCGGCTCTAACCGATGCAACGATCAATGGAACTAAAGCAACACATTGCATGAGCGCCAAGTTGAGTCGGAGGTCCTTAGATTGAGATGAGACCGTTACCATCGATAACGCTTACTCCGTTGTGTACTTGCATATGAGATCTACCTACCCCATCCAGAGAGAAGCCAGTAAGTGGGCGCACTTGCTGGACCTTACATCCAGTGAAATTGAGGACGGTGAGGTTACTATTCTTCTCGGTTGTGACGTGCCCGAGGTGCATTGGATCCTAGACCAATGGTTAGGGGGATGAAGACAGCCATACGCAGTCAGGACCCTGTTCAGTTGGATGTTGTGCCAAGCTAAGGCGTCTGTCAACTGGCTTTCGCATGACGTTCCTACGTTAGAAGATCAGATTCGTGTCTTATATGATACTGAGTTCAGTGATATGTCCCCAAATGGTCCCACGCTCTCCAGAAATGGTTCAATGGCCTTATCACTAGTACAGTCATCCGCGCTGGACGCAAATGATCATTATGAAGTGCGTCTTCCTTGAGAGAATGAGCGCCTCTCCTTCCCCAACAACTACAAAATGTTAGAACACGAAAACTGGTAGATGCAAGCATTTCGTATTGACTCGTCAGTACCAAATTTGCAATAACATGAAACGGGTTTTGTATATCGAGCAGTTAGGGAGCAGGGTTGATAGTCAATCGGTGGTTTAGGAAAGGTCACTACGTCCAGAGAAGGGTCAAGTTTACGAGCAATTGTTTCTGAACACACAAGGTCGGCTTCAGTCGATTGATTGCGACCGCCT
>QNGE01008906.1:0-14747 GCA_008508345.1 Paragonimus westermani | reverse complement strand
TGGTATGTCGAACCAGCCTGGTACGAATAACTCTGTCAGCATGATCGTCACTCTGTCCACTTTAAACTAATCGGTCGTCCAGATGCGCAAGCCACTACACCGCGCTAAGGTGTCTGGTTATGACGGCTGGGTGAGTAAAAGGGCTGGTTTAGTATAACATCCTGACAGAGATCACCTAGAAGTTTCGACCGACTGCTACTCACAATCGCCAACCGACTTGCTCTATCACATCATCACATTTACAGACTAACTGTAAGGTAACGCTCAGCTTGGGCACAGTCTGTTGTCTTATCGCTGCATAGTTAGAATTAACGCGCCGTTTGGTGAATTCACAGAGATAGCCATTGGATTGCAGCACTGATTACGTTTTGCAGTTCTCTGTGCGAAATGTCAGGATTGCATTTTTTTTCACAGCATGAAATAAACTACGAACCAAAACCCTTTTTACCGAGTTCGTGAAAAGCGATTGGATTTCAGATACTGGCAAGTACGTGTGATTATTTTGTAAACATCTCCTGATTGTACCATATGACCATCGCTTTGTGAAAATATCTATAGATTGACCCGTCATGAATTGACAGTGATACGCTGTGACGCGGTTGTCACAACGTTGGTTGTAACCAAAAACAAGTCATCTACATGTCAGCGATTGAGCATCTTCCTTTCAGTTGTGGTCCGTGGTTGTTCCTCAAAATGAGCCATGAATACATCTGCCAAGACGGGACCGAGTGGATTCTTCATTGCTACCCCATCTAACTGTCGGTAACCTCCTTGATATAGAAATCTGGTGTTCGATGTGCACAGGAGAACTAGCCGTTCTAGCTCCTACAAGAGCAAACAGATTTTTGGATGCTTTTAACGACCCGTTCAAAAATTGGACAAAGAGGAAATTAGTATCCATCATCGTAGTCTGCTGTTCACTGAGGTTTACTTCCTCCAGCAACTTTGTCATTGCATATGCAATTCTCGCCGTGCACTGGGAGAATAACTGCCACACAGGTTTCAATAGCTGTGCAAGCCGTTTTGCTAGTCGGTGCTAAGCGCAACTGACCATCATTAGTATCGCTCTCAGTGGTACTTGATCTCAGTGGAGTTTAGGTAGACTGTACAGTTGCTGCGTGTGAGATCTACGTGGCACTGGGACTTTTGAAGTTGTCTCATCAATAACATATCTTCCAAGAAGCGCCTGCATCTCTCTTGGAATACTGTTCTCAAACATGTTCCGATTACCAGACGCCTGATTGAATCAAATTTCACTGTCATCCTGAAGAACATTTCTAATTTCAACCGCGTGGTTCATCTGATCAAGGAGTACTACTTCATAGTTCCTCTCCGTAAGCGTTATCACCAGTTGGCCATTTGACTGTAATGTTCTCAGCGCTGCAATGTGACCCTCCTATGCAAACACCAACATCCTAGTATGTATCTCATGAGATGCAGTGTAATTTGCCATTCAAAATATCGCGCGATTTGCTGTTGACAGAAGCGTTTGTGCTGGTCGTTTCATCTTGGTCGTCGAAATAACAATTGCTAGAGGTGAACCCGATTTGAAGATCAGTCCACCTGATCGCATCAAAAAGTTAGAGTCACGTCCATTGGTTGAAAATCTGGAGCGTTCTTGTTTCAGACGCTACACTGTTTTATGGCGCAGTCCGCCGTGATCTCACCTAGGGTTAACTGACGAAGTGAGGCGGATTGCATGCAGGCTGAAAAGCTGTTTTCACTACAATAATACAGTTTGTATTTATACAGTCAACTCACATAGGATCTTCTTCACATCTGTATGATATGTTCCGTTTTGTGATTTCCATTTTCAATTCTAACATCGATTCGGAATCACATTTTCGTCTGTAAGTAAAATATTCATAGAAAAAATGTTGTGAGCATTAGTCATGTGAACAAGTGACCCTTCTTCCCGTCTGACAATCCTGTTAATTTGAACCCCGTGTGTCTGGATCAATATTTGACCGAACATCGCCGACCTACATTCCATGCGTATTCCAGCTATTGATTCGTTGTGATCGGCTGTGGTTGATTTCCTATAAGGATGTTGATTGAGCGATGAGTCCTAGTTTTTTCTGACCGCAGGTTGTGTACTTCTCAAACTCCGTGAACAACTGAGTCCATGATGGAATCAATCCACCATGCTCTGTCATAGTTTACAAGTTAATTTTCCCTCACCCGTTCTATTTTGCACCGTATCGTATAATGTTGTCCTGCTGTATTCAGTTATTACACGTTAAAGATGTAACTTCGTTGTTTTGTGCTAGCGACCTCAATCCAATCGCCTAATACTTGTTTTCAAACTCCTGATCGGTTCTCGCGTGAGTTGTAACATTCTGTGCAATATTGTTTTGTCACATCATTGTCAGTTTCCTCTCAGCTGCCAAAAGAACGTTAGTTTTAAATAGTTCATTTACAACTTTGACAGAATCTAGAAACAACTTTCATCTCTCATCAGTAAACCAGACCGTTCTCTCGCCAAACGAGCAGGTTACATTTGGACTGTAAACCCGGCGCGCGATAGATAGGAAAAAATGAGTCACTGAGATCGATTGAGTGGTTGGACTGCATTAGGTGTGCAGCGATAGAAGACAAGCAAGATTTTGTCAAGCTTCGAGTTAGCCACACCGGATGATGCTCCCGAATGCGTTCGGATAGTCGCCGTGTCGTGCGGCCTACATAGCTCGTTTCACAGGAACAAAGAAAATGGTATACACTCTAAGAGGCAGCATGAACGGGCAATGCTTTTAGAGCAATGCGTCGACCGTTCAGAATTTCCGAGGCAATATTGGTCAATCCTGCGGCGAAATCGCATCAACGTTATGGGAACTTCGCTGTAACGTCAAGCTCTAAACGAGGACACATGGACGAACAGTGCAGTTAATTTGGAAGCGAAACAGAACAATGCAGCGATGATATTAAAAGAACTAACGTACAATATAGTCGTCGAATTTGAAACCTACATGCAACAAACCGTGGCAAAATGCGAGATAAGAGAGAAGCGAAACTGTGTGATCAAATCAATCCAGTTTAGCCAAAGGCACAATTTCCGAGAAACCCTGAACGGTACGTGCATAACTTTTCATCTTCAACACTGGATAAGCCCACTCTTGAAGTGCTATCATTGGGGTCAAATTTTTGCTGTTCTATGGGTAGGTTCAAACAACTAGATTTAGAGACTCAGTTCGAGAACCTTTATGACCAATTGAGTGATCTTCAGCCATCATCAGAACTAAGCGTAGAAATGTTCAAAGCCACGTTAGTTCAATATTGTTATCAATACTTTGCTCGAAAGCCAATGGTCAGGAACTTGCTGACAAGGGAGCATATATCTTCACTAGCATCTCTAAGGCGGAACGGGGAGATCATAATCTCCAAAGCTGATAAAGACACAGGAGTTGTCATTCTCGATAAGGCTGACTACTTGAGGAAAATGTGTTCGTTATTGGAAGATACAACGAAATTTGTAAAGATAGACAACGAGAAGTATAAGACGATGGCCATAGAGAAGGCTTTTACAAAATCGTTGCGATGCTCGAAACAGATGGGACTTATGGTTTCATGTGCGTTTTCGAAAGTCAGACCAGTGGGCACTGTTATCCATAGACTTTACGGTTTGCCCAAGGTCCACAAATGTGGAATACCGATCTTGGGCATGAGTAATTCCCCGTATCATGCAACTGCGAAATGGCTAGCAGGGATGTTAGAGCCGGTAAGGAGACAGCTAACAGTCCACAGTTTGAGGGATTCATTCGAATTCGTTAAAATCTTGAAAGAACTGAGTGTGTCAGGAGAAAGAATATTCTCGCTTGATGTAACATCCTTATTCACTAATATCCCGCTCAGGGAAATACTTGAGTTTCTTGGCGATTATCTTGAGAGCAACTCAATAAATGTGGGATTACCGGTAGAAGAATTAAAACGGTTGTTTTATCGTTGTACCTATAATATTCAGTTTCAATTTTCCGGTATACTATATCGGGTCACCATTAGGACCACTACTAGCTGATATACTTATGGCAACGCTTGTAAATGGAGCGCTAGCAACCCAGATTAACTCGTTTACTCTTTACAAGCGATGTGTAGATTATATATTATCTGCGTAACAGATGAATCAATAAGCCCTAGAAAAATACTGGAACGGTTCAACTCAGCCCACAGGAATATCCGTTTCACCATGGAGCCTGAGTCATCTGGCGGCATCGCGTTCCTAGACGTCCTTCTGTCCCGCCGCTCAGATGAGACGATACAAAGGAAAGTACACCGTAATTTGACGTGAACCGGACAGTATACGAATTTCTATAGTTTTGTACCATTAAGACAGAAAATCAATTTTATCCGATGTATGGTCGATCGAGCGACGAAAATATGCTCGAGCGATATCCTGGAAGAGGAAAAACGATTCATATTTAAAGTCCTAGTTGAAAATGGCTATCGTGAACAGTTTATTCATAAACATGTGTTAAGTGACACAAAATTAGACAATTCACATACCGTAGAGAAAGTCTGTTTATATTTCATTGCCTTTTAAGGGCGACAATGCCTCCAGGAATATAAGCAAAAGACTTAGCGTAGACCCAAGCAAGACCCATTTTGCAACAAAAATGCGAGTCCAGTTTAATTCCATACCGATTTTGCGTCCTCAGTTGAAAGATGTATTGCCCGTTCATGCTGCCTCTTAGAGTGTATACCATTTTCTTTGTTCCTGTGAAACGAGCTATGTAGGCCGCACGACACGGCGACTATCCGAACGCATTCGGGAGCATCATCCGGTGTGGCTAACTCGAAGCTTGACAAAATCTTGCTTGTCTTCTATCGCTGCACACCTAATGCAGTCCAACCACTCAATCGATCTCAGTGACTCATTTTTTCCTATCTATCGCGCGCCGGGTTTACAGTCAAAACATGTCAAAGAGCGCTTACTGGCAGTTGCGGAAGCCATAGTCATCCGCCCACTCCCCCCCACTATATATTCAAAAGGACACATTTTGTTAACCCGCCTCGAATTTGCCTCATTCTGTTATAACTAATGGATTATCCCGGATATGCCTCTCATTCTGTATACTGACCCCGATTACCACCTGCATATTACGTCATCTTAGGCCAGCTTGTTTACGCTGGTGGGATTACACTTGACACCGTTATTACATTTACCTTGCTCATTATTTTCTGTTTTGTACCGCATTAAACCATTATTTTCACCGCTCTCTGTTTCTGACACACGGGCGAGGTGATTTGCAGGTGTCACCCATTCGTTTCAGCGAAGTCACCCCGTCTCTGATACTTGACACTGACAAAGTGGTTCTATCGATCACTCCCTGACGAGTGTTTCAGCGATCGTACAGAAATAACGGCGAGTTTAAAATTCCCCCATGGGCATTCAAACACTGATATTCGATAGAAGATTTATTTGTGGTCATAAGCTGGCAGTTGGGGTGCATCTTGTAAACTTCAAACCGATTTTTATCCGAAAGGCTTGATTGGGACTGTCAGGTGTGAGTTAAATGAGAGTGCTGAACTTTGGCCAAACGTTGATTTAATGAGAATTGAGTGCGTTGTTAACATGAGTCAGAATGTAATTAGTTTAGTATGAGTGCAATGCACGACTTAAAATAGTATCTAGATGTGTCATCTTCAGATGCATTTAAAGAAGGTCTTCACACAGTAATAGAGAACTGGAACTTGCAAATTCTGAATATTATCAAGAGCAAAATGAAGATGCCCAGTGTGCTTACGGATACTGTCCCTCCTCCAGATCATGTACGATATAGGCGGTCACCTGCCTGACTTGCGGTTGTTTGAGATTGGGCAGTTCTACAGTAGCGAGTGTACTAAAGAAAAGAGTGAAATCGGTAGTTTTAAACAAACTGGATTTGGCTTGATAAACTATGTCCAAACCACACATCCATCAGATGGCCCGTTATGCTACGCGTCAGGACTGTCAATTTATGTAACAATTTTTTCCAGTAAACGTGCTTCACACAAGTTAACGTTAAGGAGGAGGCTACATTTGTGGGCACTTCGGGCATAATATCCTGTTGATTGTTACACACCACGTAGATCAAGATAACGTGATGTCAGTGCCCACAAATTGCTAGGATACCTAGTGTAAAGTTTTCAGTTTATACCAAGTTCCCATATGAAGCCAGAAGAGTTAATGTGTCCGTTTTAAGCATGCGTTATCTTGTCAATTCGAAAGTTATTCATGGTAGATTGACTGAGACTGAACTTACGAGTTCTTGTCGAACGGAATACTAATAGATCCGTTTAGAATGATTCCAACATCGTCCTGCACCCGTTTCGAATACTACAACAAAATGATCAGAAGTTTGACCAAACGTGGGTTCAATGAAATTGAGCTGTTTTTAATAGTTTTTTTACAAATATATAAGCAAATTGATAGGATAAGTTTCTATTTGTTGAGTGGAACTGAATGACGGTTGTAGTATACGTAGGTGGTGCCTACTCGAAAGGCAAATATAGAAACCGGATAGGCGTCATAGAGCTGTCTGGCTGGTCGGTTATATGTCCATGGAAGCTAACAGTGCATTGGCAATGTAGATGAACCCACCATTAGATATGCACTCTAACAGAGATCCTCATTTTTTCTCCACAAATTCCTCTTTCTTAAGGAAATAGTTGTGGTTAGTCACGCTAGATAGAAAATCTCGGAACAATATATAAGTAAGCATTAGTGGTTTTACCTACCTACAATTCCATCCACCGCACCATTTGGTTACTCGGCGATCAGGCGTGTTATTCTTCTACACAAGGGCTTCCATTTTCTTTATTCCGAGGTGGGAACTTTGAGTTCTGTCGAGCGCTCTTTCGCTCCGCGGTTGACTTAGCATGTTGTTCGGGAGCATACATTGCACCTGTGAATCTACTCAATCTAAAATCTCGAGTTTCTCTCGCTCAACGAATACAAGTTGCTGATTGTTTTGTCTACTGCACTGTCTACTGTACTGTCTACTGTACTCGAGTGCTTGTATCGTTTTGGGAACAACACGGTTCACTGTCTCGGTGATGAGCACCACACAGGCGGCTACTAAACATATCGGTTGTAAGTAGACTTTGCTCTGTGATTTGAAAATTCACATATGGCTGCATTTGGGAGGTAGATGCGGTCTCCCAATTGGTACTAAATTGACGGGAACATTAGAACAAGTAGGACGACACGATCCTCACACCAACAGTGATGCCTGTTAACCAAGACTTACATACTGACCGTGCACATTGGTGATTGATCAATGAATTATATCGCACACAGTGTCGCGTTGTGAGTTACTGCGGAAAAACAGACATGTTTTTAAATACGTGTGGTATGGAGCAATATAATCTCCGGCGACTGATTCGAATAGATTCATCGCCTTACATGTATATATATACAATAGGTTTCCTACACTCGTTATCACTTCGTGATGGATTGTTCAACAGCCTGAGGCGTCATGGTTACACGCCGAAATGAGTCATGACTATTTGAACTTGTGTTTTAGGACATGTGGATGGGATTTCACATGCCACCATGCTACTTCACTTATTAGGTTATTTAGTGGAAGTTGAGTAGCGGTAGAAAATTCCTCCTCTAACGAAATGATCGAGAAACGTCAAGTGCATCCACTGCAACGACCGATTCCAATGTATTTGTCACTTCAAGATTGACAATAAATCAAGTGGCTTACGATTGTACTAGCAACATCCGAGATAGGTGTGTGCTATTGTATGCTTCGAGTGAATCGGAAAACCAAACACTTCTCAATACATGAAAAATAATGTGTAGCGAACAAGCCCGTTTTCAGTGATTCATCATCAGGCTAACTACACCATATGTATATCACACATTTCACGGGTGAATCGTTAGCGGAGTAAACGTGGGACGTGTGGTTAATGAGGTCAATCAGTTCAGTGTCACACTGCAATCAATTTCTGTCGAAGTCACATCCTTGTTTACCAACGTCCCATCCAAGTTGACCATAGATTACCTGTGTGATTATATTGAGACCAGCGACAGGGATATTCAGATACTGTCGGTCGAACTCGAACACTCACTTCATTTGTGCACTTACGGCGTACAGTTCAGGTTCAATGAAGGAATCTACCGACCACTTGTCTCGAAAAGAGATCTGGTCAACTGTTTGACAGGAAGAGCTTTGAGGATTTGCACAGAAGATATAATGAATGATATGAATTAGCATTCATAGACACAATGTTCATACAGAATGTCTACCCGGAAACGTTCATAGATAGGGCCATGCAACAGCGGAGTAAAGGAGACCAGCTGTATCTTGTAGAAAGGAAAACAGTGCATATCAAGGGCGATACTTTGGCCGAAACCATTACATGTAGGCTAACAAGCGCAGCCAACAAAACACTTCGCGCTTCTAAATTACGAGTCCACTTTACGTCCAATCCGGTTTTGTGCTCACGCCTAAAAGATAAGATGCCTACTTCTGCAGTGTCGTTCTGTGTATACCCATTTACTTGTCCCCGAGGGACCAGTTATGTTGGCCGCACGACTAGACGCTTATCGAAACGGATCCGGGAACACCATCCAGCTTGGCTCAACAGTGGTATAACGAAGTCCGTCTGCAGCGCCATACTATCACACTTGGTGGATCCAAATCACACTGTCAACGTAAAGGACGCATTTCGCCCAATCTACCGAGCTTATGCCATCCAGTGGAGAGCTGTGAGGAGTAGGATTCTGTCTACAGTAGAGGCTATTGGGATCCGTATGTATAACCCACCCCTGTGCGCCCAGAAACGTTGTGTTCAAACTCGTGATTTGCCCTGTCCAACCCCCCACCTTGTTAGCCTGTCAATACCCATTGTTCAAATGGGTACTTGATCGCAGTGTGACGTTGAACTGATAGACATTATTAACAACACGTCCCACGTTTACTCCCCTGACGATTCACCCGTGAAATGTGTGATATAAATTGAATGCATTTAGCTTGATGATGAATCACTGAAAACGAGCTTGTTAGCTACACGTTGTTTTTCATGACTACGCGGGGAATCTTCACGAGACTTCTTAATACATTCTAAAATCTGTCATCTCGCGGGTGATGTATCACATGATTACATGGTTGATAGTTTCGTTCGAACCAGACAGAAGGTGAGCAAACTAATGCAAGTTGATATACTCCTGTTCCCGGAGACGTGTGTGTCATGGAAATAGGCTTATTTTACGTTTTTACCTGGATCCGTTTCAACCTATACTGTGGAAATGCGTTTTCACTATTTATCAAACGTTACGTTCATAAGCGAACTGGATTCAATGTCTTACAGCAGGGTGACTGGAGGAATTTTACAAAGGTGCTGACATGGTTCACATCGCACTGAGTGTCCGACTGTGAACGCGTTCCGAGTAAAACCGTTGGTACTTTTTTCTTTAAAGATTTATCCTTCTTACTTGGACCTTCCTGAGAGTGGTGCCTATGTGTTTAGCTTGCAAAAGAATGGCTCATGAGAGAAAGCGGGGGTGTCAAATGGAAGTACTACCCCGAAGTTTTGTTAGGACCAACTAGTTTTACAAACAAACCGAGCAGCCCTTTGGTTGACCAGGCATAAATTTAATTACCCTTGTTATAATGAATGACTTACAAGGCAGTAAATATCATCATTTTGAGTACGTGATTTTTTGATCAACCAAGCTTCCAGTACACAACAACCTATATAGTGACTCAATCGGATACTTACTGCATTCGATGCACTTTTCCAGAAAGCGTACACCATTTGAGCCTTGCCTGTGCATCCGCATGTGGTAGTGTACCCCTTGCCGCCTGTGATGTTTTTATCACACCAGTTAAGACCGTCAAAAATGTAACCTGTCAACATTGGCAAAAGAATTTTGCTTTGAAAGTTGAAAGGAAGTGTAAAGTTCCATTAGCCATTGTTTAATACTGACTGGGAAATAAAGATATCAGAGCACCTGGTGGAAAATCGTGTCTGACTCTAATTATCTTCCAAACTCTACTTCCGAAGTGGGTCATGTTAGCTTTGAATGCATAAGTTATAGATTACTGACAAACATAACCAGTTATCACTTCTTTTTTCTTCTTCTGGGATTGCGAAAGTTTCTCTGGACATCAATGCAAAAGTGAATACATATTTAGCCGAAACACATACTGACGAGTACCAAATGAATTTCGCTGTGTATGGATTGAACACTGTTTACAGTTCATCACAGCTTCCATGCTCAACTTGGTTCGACACTTCGCCTCGTATTTTAACCAACCAATAAATGTCCGTTGTCCTTCCATCGTACCTTAACACTTACACATGCATGTCCCCGTCTTGAATTGGATGATCGTCTAGGAGCCCGTGGGATGACTGTGATGACCACCTTGCTCTCCACTGCTCCCAAGCATGATCAAAGTATCACATCCATATACGTCGGATCAGAGTTTTCTTCTCATATTTTCTATTCGCTCTAACTCTGTTAGGTTTACGATTATATGTTAATCTTCCCGTACTTATCAAAACGAAAAATGACAAGCTTAATAAATCACTATTTCGTGGGCTTAACTGCTCAATTCACCATACAATTTCCTTGCACACGGCGTGACGGAATGTTCTAATTTGCTTGGTGACAATGTTCTTATCTTCCGCAGACTATGCAGTAATTGTGATGGATGGTCAACTCGAAGCGCGATTATCATAGCACTCGGCGAATTATCTCGACGCGGCATTGAGTTACGGCCGAAACACACAACGAGTATACTGCAGTCAACACCGGCGACGGGACGAGCCATCTCTCAACAAAATCGGACCAATGGGCAAAAATGACAATCAAAAGACCCACGACAAGGAGCGCCAGCCAGACGCACAAAACTAAACGGAAGTCCACAAGACGTGCAACCAGAAACCGTTGCTGTATTGTGGACAGAGATTCCGGTTGAAAACCGCGAGCGCGGATGAGGCATGGGAACGTGCGATTTGGACAATGAAGGTCGTGCTCTAACAAACGACGGTTGTCCTTCCTGACGGGCTTGAAGTCGAGTTCACTCTATGTTTAATGAGCAACTTATTTAGTATAACATGGACATTCACAGCATAATTTGATTTGTACGCAACATCCAGAGTTTCAAAGCCACATGAGTGATAATTAGACCGCAAGTGTATTTTGACTTGGTCTTCCCAAGTGTTCCTTGACACAACTTTGACCAATGCGCAGTGGTATAGATTAGAAATAGCTCACTGAGGGGCAAATACGAGTTGTCTGAATAGTAGATGGGGAAGACCACCAAAATTTCAAGCAAGGGCTGGGATTGATGTGCAAACGATGTACCGGTTGTGGACCTGAACAATCCCGCAGTTTCTAAACTTTGTTACTCTCGATCTATCAGTGACGTAGTTGCACGTGTTACCGAGTGGTGACGACAGAACACAAGTCGGAACCCATGTTAAAGGTGCAGTTCACCTTGAACTTGAGTGTGGCGATCAATCTCAGCGGTGCACATTTCGGCATGTAGGTTTGTAACATCTAGTTGAATTCCGTTTTACGCGAATGCGAGGCGCATTTAGTAACGTAAGCTTGGGGGACGAACAGTTGGTTACGGATACCGTTGGGAGTTTAGCTGGGTAATCCTCATCCTTCTGTGTAGCACAATCTGTTAGGATGGAGATAAACAGAACAGATAGCGAATACCTATACTTGTTCCCTGACCGATATAGAATCTGCTCACTTTCGGACAGTAGTTCGAGCTGCGTGGTTTGTGTGGGTCCAGGGTTTTCACATCGTTTTTTACATTGAGCACAAAAATCTATGCGAACGCAGTGCATTAATCGGCCGAATACAAACTCAATATTGACACAAATTTTCTATGGGTTTCGAGGTACAGATTGAAAATTGTCAATAGACTATTGAAACAACTTACTCACTTCAGGGATAAGTGACGAATAAATTGCATATTTGTTGACTGTGTTTATGGTTAACCTTGTGGTAAGTAGGACTATGTAAAATTATACAAAATGTCATTCACCACCATGCAACGAATGGTTAGAGAGTGGTAAGACCTGTGTCCCGTTTGGTTCGGCTTCGAGGCACGAGTGTGCGTCCATTTTGACTGGATTTACCAGTTTCATGACAACTTGACTGCTGAAACATGGCAATACAGTGTCCGAAATTGGCGAGTCGCTGATGTTAAGCTGTGAAAGATTGCAGTGTAACGTTTCGTTCTTTGTCAAATTCGGTCGACATGTGAGTCCGGATATTCAAATCACGCGACGACTGTAGGCTGCTTAGCAAAAATATGGATTTGATCTGATTATGAGCAATGGAAGATGTTTCAGATATTTTTGCATTTGTGGTTGTAAATGTAATGAAATCCTCATCCTTTATCTTGTGCAGTTTGGGACAGTGATAGTAGAGTTTGTGCGAATGTGCTAGTGGGAGTTTGAGCCACTTGAATAAGGTGGTGGTCCCGCGGTTTTTCAGAAGAAGAGATTGAGGTGACTTTGTGTATTGCCGTCTTCAGCTTTGGATTCGGTATGCATGCCTCCCATGAATTGTTTTCGCTAAGGAAATCCGTGTGGAAAGTGTCCTGCTAACTTACGAACAAAATATCAAATGTGAAATTCGATGCCTGGTCGACTAACAATTCGGTTACTTTGTTCACCGCCATTTACGCTAGTGTTGTTGGAGATAGTTGAGGATGTTGTTGACAATGGTGCTGTGTGGACAGCGCCGTTCCGTCAGACGTTCTCCTAATATAATGAAACAGTCCGTCGCCAAATGCTCAGGGGACCTGGAGCGACTGAACAAATAGTTCTAATCACTGAATACTTGTACATAGTTTACATCTCTAGATTCGCGCACTACGGAAAAGATGAAACAGACACAGGCGATCAGGTGTATGGTCCAGAGAAAGCCATACTACAACCCCATAGCAAGCAAATATGGCTGACCGTATATCGTTGACAAATGAGGAAGTTGCAAGGAACAGAACGGAAACATCGCTGGCCAGAACAACAGAGTTAATTGTGATGCCCAAGACAAGGAACTTGAGTTCAACACCTGATCACGACACTTCTCGTTCACTGATTGAAAATATGGTCACGGTTGTGACCTCATAGTTTCAACTTCCATTCTGTGCATACGGCAAATTTGGAAATGACCGATACTTAACAGTTACGATACCCGCCAGTGATAGTGCGCATGCCAGAACTGAGCAAAAGCTTCACAGTAAGCATTTTCCGTTTCTGTCTACTAGAATTAAACGGTAAATCTCCGTTTACTGGCGTCCCTTGTTGAAGCTGTAGAGGCCTGTTAGTGTTCCTTTCCCATGCGTTCGTAATCGGATTCAACACAGGTGAATATAGTGTTAATCCCAACGGACGCATTCCGTTTCATACTTCTTCAGCAAACACACCTTCTGGTTTAGTGATAGATACCAGTGTCGTTGTTTCATCAGCATCTTGATGTCTGTCTGATGCAATCTTCTACAAACCACCTGTAAGCATTATTGCACATTATTTCGTACAAAAAAGCAACTGTGTCACTCGCAGCTCAGTTTGACTGGGACAGCAGCAATTTTAAGTAGTTCAGAACTGATGCAAGTGAATTCCGTGTTCGTCAGCCGACTATCGTAATTTACGCAGTCATGGACGCCTCAGGCAATCTGAGCCGCTTTTGTTCCAAACGCCAAAGTTGAAGTTCCGAAACGTCAGTGCACGTTGGCCGAAATGAAATAAATCAGCTCTGCAGGTTTCTAATGCTGTCACTCATCAAAATATTTCGGGTATGCGCAATTCCTTAATTTTGCATGTCTCGTTGTCAGATAGTTAACGTTCTATCACNAATGCTGTCACTCATCAAAATATTTCGGGTATGCGCAATTCCTTAATTTTGCATGTCTCGTTGTCAGATAGTTAACGTTCTATCACCAACTAGGCTTCAGTTAACATTTTATTCCCAGTATCGTCTACACTCCTGGTTGCACTTACTTGCTGTTCAATACTTGCCCACACACGTACCTCCTTACCTTGTCACCTGGAGGCACTTCCCCAAGAACTTCTAACTGAAACCCGCATGCTTCAATTGAACGAATTTTTGCCTCTATTGCAAATCATGACAACTATTCATCATACTTATTTCCGTTGGGTTTCAAGCTTTCTCGCAGTATCTGTGCGTTTCACTCCGCAGTCCACACCATCAGCTGGACACCGGCGTGTATCCTCTTGCGTCCTTATCCTTTCAACTAATATCAACGCCTTCCTCTACCATGAGAAGTTTCCAACTGATGTCGGTTTTCTCAACTGAATTGTGTGTGCAACCACATCACTTGCCTTTCTATTTCACTTGCGAATACGTGAACGTGGGTATCAAAATTTACAGTGGCCTCACCTCAAAAATCACTTACCAGGAAGAGTAGCCTCTAGGATTGTACATGCTCCCGTGTTGGCGCACAATCCGGTTGATAAGGCCCCAGTTTTGGACCACAGAAATGGCTGAAAGTTTGGTTTGTTAAAAAGGGCACAGTAGTTCTACTTTCAAAAGGTATGTTCGTACAGTTTGGGTTACAGATGTTGTTAACTGTTTCTCAGATTCAACAATGTAAATCCACTGATTTCGCTGGAGAGATGTTTTGGCTCAATATTTAGCAAGATACAGTACCCTCAATTGTGATTTACATCTTAGACCTGGGGTACAGGCATCCTAATTGCATGTCAGTTACGTTGGCCTTCCACTGTGGTTGTCATGTTCACTCAAAGGCAATTTCTACTGCGAAATAGCTATA
>QNGE01008905.1:0-14749 GCA_008508345.1 Paragonimus westermani | reverse complement strand
GAAATATGAACAAGTGCCTGGTGGCATCGCCGTTTAATTGAGGTTGAACATAGTTTCGGTTATCTGCCCACTATGAACGTTTCAATAAATATATTGTTCACGAAAGGATCACACTACTTCATCCTGGTTTCGTTCCTGTAAAATTTTAAAGCAACCGGAAATGACAAATGTCTCTCATCCTGCTCGCGATCCAAGAGGCAGTTTTGCTGTTTGCCATCTACGAGGTGAAACATGAAGAATCTTAACTCTACTATAGTAGGTACCAGAAAACAGCTGCAACAACACAAATACTCCATCCACTTCAGGAAACCAATTGCGAACTTTCACCCAGAATGATTCCGCTGAGAATTGCATCGTTTTAACCGCGCTTTTACGTTATCTGCTTGAACGCAGATTCAGCTATTACCGCTTATTTGAAGCATCCGGTTTAACGAAATGTACTTCAGTCATGCAGTCTTACTATGAGACACTAATCATATTTTGGTCAGAGCCTAGCAGCGATCCGCACATGTGATCAAAGTGTTGGGTTTGCGCCACTTTACGTAAACTGATAGGCATACGATTGATCAGAAGATGGTAGATAGTTTCCAGCCGCAAACTCACTCATATGAATAAAAACACAAACTATATCTATTAACAATGGCTTATCGGGATAGAAAAATCCGCTACGTTTATATTCCTTCCCACAAGTGCAAACATACGGTAATAGTAAGCCACCAACTACAAAAGAACAGATACATCCGCGATTTATTGAAACAGAATACCAAGCTTACCACTGTGCTTAGTACGAAGAATGATTCCGATTTTTGTCCACATCGACGCTCTGGTTTTGGCGAATAACACTGTTGATTCCACTGCTGCACTTATCACCTTCTGTAGCTGGTCAGCACTACGCGTTTTTTGTTGATGCACATAGCAGCTGACCAGATGAGCGTTTTCCCACATGTGGGTTTGTAACAGTCATTATGGTAAAAGCAGACGTCCAACATGGCTGTTGGTTTTCGTGGGAGAACGTTGCATAGGTGTTACTCTGGACTCTTCATTTGTAAGTTGTCTACACTTTGCAGCAGAAAAACTGGAGGTTACTTCTCCATTTAACAGTGTGTGCTGCTTAAGAAAGACGAAAAATGAGATAAGCAACAAACACTAAAGCCTTAAAACATTTAACGCAGCGAGGCCATATTACACGAAATCAATCTGATCAGGTGAAAACAACTGGATATATCGTCTCAGTTCTCTGAATTCTCTCCCATTTCACAAAAACGGCTGTTCACATGAACCAATGTAGACTCGAAAAACAATGTTTGGCGAACAAGCTCGTTTTCAGTGATTCATTATCAGGCTAAATACNATCAGGCTAAATACATCACATTTATATCACACATTTCACGGGAGAATCGTTAGGGGAGTAAGCGGGGGGACATGTGGTGTAACTTCTAGATTTGCGAATTTCTTCTCCTGGGAAAAGTAAGTAGATAGTGTAATTGGAAAGCATATTCGGGTTAGTAAAGGCAGACTTGAGACAATTATGTTTGCGTTGCACCTTCAGTGTTCAACTTCGTTTAGAGATGATGTTGCGGTTGATCAGTTTAAGTTTCGCATTCAACGGTTAATACGTACCTGTCCAACGGCAACCGTAGACAACTGATCCACTACAATGCTGACGGTACAATTAGGCTCGAAATACAACCCATCATTCTGCGATCAAGTTATGCTGGTGTGTTCGTTTTTTGGTGTTGTATTGAAGATTACGTTAGTCGTACGAATGGGTGCCTGTCAAAACCGATTGAAGGACACGATCCGGTCTGAACTGAAACCCAGTGTCGTAACTCAATTAGTAGCAACACTGTTGCGCATCTCGTTGAAACCAGCCGCTGCATAGACGTCACCAAACCATTCCGATTGGTCTACAGGGTTACCAGCATTAAAAAATAGAGAGCCCATCATCGTATTCTGGCGACAGTTGGACCAGCAACAATCAGACTATGCAATCCTAACCCCTGTTCTCCAGAAAAGTAACGTAGTACAAAGATGTGAAGATAAAAGGCGGTGTATTTTATGTGTATTGGACGTAAGGGTCTGCCTAACTGAAGACATCTGCGTAACAATTCAGTTTGAAATCCGGGGAAGATATTCGTCTATCGTTTTCTGCCTCAAGCAAACTGTCTGATCCTCGCCATTGATGAAGTGATGAGAGTTAAGTCGCGTAATTCACTGCTGTGTGATTAAAAAAGGTTTGTACAGACATTACAGTCAACATACCTCACATCACCCACTTGAGTCCGGAGCTCAACTTAATCACCTAACCCTCCATAGATTAAAAACCGTTCGATGCATGCATGTGATAACTTGCCTTTGTTCGCTTTAAACTACGTCGCATACAAGATATGATGCATTTGGTTCGCTGATAAACAACCGGAAACAGACTGCTCACTAAACCACTTATAAACTCCGACAAACACATGGAGCTGTTTCGAACGCTTGAAAGTTTCACGCTGATCGCTCAAAGTTAACTTTTGGAGTTTTATTAGGTTGATAACTCCAGATCCCATCAGATGAGTTCTATTAAACTAACGGACGGAAAAAACTCTTCGTCTGATCACACAGTTACTGTGCTACAAAATTTCAGATGCTGTGTCTCGTTCAAATGCCTAATGACTGGGTAGCTCTCCCTGTAACACATCTTGAACACGGTTAACCAGCCGCGTTCCCCAGTGTTTCTGAACCAACTGAAGCCTGCACCTCCAGTATCCCCAAATATGTTCACAGAAGACCTGGGATTCAGCCCACAATATAACACATCATTTTCACAGGAATTATGGATTCGGGGTAGTTTTGTAAACAACCATTGTTTCCAATATGTAAAAATTACGAACCAGTGGCATATTGTTCTTCTTGAATGGCCGCTAAAAAGGCATCGCTTGACGTAAAAGTGCGGGAATGGTGTACTACTTCACATCAAATGACTGATGAGCAGCCCGATATTTGGTCAGTTCCAAGTTGAACGCCGCTCAATCGATCGCCGCCTTCACATTCACTTGGACATTCTAGCCTAAAATTCCAGAGATACAAACAACTGGCGACCGCTAAAACAGCAAAACTCAAACAAAGTGCTTTCTTCCGAAACCAGCCGACTGGAAAGTATATCTGAACGCAAAAAGTGCGAGCAAGTACGTTACGACCTCTTGAAGAGGTATGACAAGAAAGAACGCAAACACCACGAGAATTGCCTCGGTCAAGGACGGAAAACAACGATATCGCAATAGGACATGCAAATCAGAGCACAGTTATTGGAGTCAAAGTTTCGTAACTTAGGACCCCCAGCAAGTAAAAATAAAGACGACCCTCGAGAAATCTTTATTTGCTGCTCAACCCAACGGCAAAATACCGACGTACGGTAGCAGAATTTATAAGTTTTGAGTGGCTTCGAGGTTACGCTAATCAGTGGACCAATTACAAGCGCGCGCAGAACTCAAAGTTCAAGGAAAATGGCCGAGATTTAAATTCCCAAGCCAGGAAAATCCAAGTTCCTCGGCGACCAAAGGGAATACTTAGGCAGAAGTGCCCTCTCCCACAATGGGGTGATTTTCATAATAAAGGCACTCATTAATCCGGTCGCATCTTTTTAGTAATTTTGTCCAAACTACCTAATTCGGTAGGCGCAGAATCCTTCATTTTGTTTATAATGACATGCCACAACAGTGAATTTATCTGGCCAATTTCATAGCTTATTCTGACTTCGTCATTAAAAATGGAATGATCGTCCTTCAGGTAAGAATTGTGAAGAGCGAGAAGGTAAGATTCGACTAACACATGCATATATGTTTCAGATATAATATCACTGAATATGTACAGAGTAGATGGGATGGGTATCACGACATGACGAAATGGATGTGGCCTATAATGAAGCACGGTTAACTAACACAACACGGGAGTTACCAAAAAACATTGTGTTCTGTTTGCATCACGATGAAAATTTGCTGTTACAATGTAAAGCCCATTGCAAACGGACTAAGTCACAATCTTTGGTGTATACAGCAAAATATCCCATTGAGTTTGTGCTCCTCTGACGGTCATTATGCTTTGAGATGGAACACACATATAACGATGTGGTGGAATTTTATTAAATTGGTAAAAATATCGTGTTTTTACTCAGATTTGCAAAGAAGACTTCCATGCCTGCAGTCTCTAGTTTAAATACGGCCAACTGTAATGGGTAATTTCTTTTCTTAGATTGCAGCCTGACACGGTAATCACTGGCAAACCTCTATGACACTTCTATTGAGTATGAAGAATATTTCATTCACTTCACTGTCCAATTATGCGATGAAATGAACATTGAGCCAGCTAAATTTCACTCGAAATTAGTGAAAATACTACTGTAGTTTTGGTTAATCAGCAGCCTACATTCTTCCCACGATGACCATTTAAACTCCGCATACACTTTTCTTAAAAACTGTTTATGCTAACTTGCAATGACCTCGAGTTAAACGCGGTGGAATTACCTTATCCAAACTCCTAGGTGCTTCCTTTTACGAGTAATGGCCAGGTTGTCCGTTTGGTTTGATAGACGTCACACCTAAAGATTACTCTAACAGGTCCTTTATTCACAAAGGAGCTGAGGCGTCTGCCTTGCTTAATGTAGAGTAAATATTATATCGGTCAACGCGGCTAATTCGGCCAAACTGGCGACCGTACCAGACAAAGACACTAGTGGCCAGCTACAGCGAGATCAGCATAAGAGAATAATGCCAGTTCCGAAGGAGCATCCCCAAGTGAAGTTCACTTATGCCTGTGCACTTATCATTGGTAAAAATCTGTGTCAATACTTTTATTCCGACTATATTTTACACAGTGACGATTCAGATATTAGAAGTCTCTATACACTAATTCTATCACCCACTCAGCCGTATGTTTTGCCTGTGACTTACGGATGAAGAAACACGATTCTGTTACAGCAAAGCTAGAGATAAACATATTTCATGAGGTTTATTTCATTGTGCAATATTGTACACCTGGATTTTGATCGTGGAACACACCACATTTTCTTGTAACTTACGATATACTGTTATCTTAACGTCGAATTTAAAATCACTACGTGAAAAAAAAACGAAAATCATCCACACGAAATTTGTGAGGTCCTGGCTAAAATAAACCCAAATGCTACCCATTTTCTACTGCAAAATCTGGAAGCCATATTTCGGTAAAACCTCCACAGTTCCTGTCACATAATGTGGCCTTATGTGATATTGTACATATCTTCTTTAACTTGGTGCCTGAAGAATAAACACTTCCTTTGAGTGTTTTCAAGCACGTCTACTGTGGTTTTCTTGATTTTCTCTGTCATTTTGTATGAAAAGAAAGTTTAAAAGTGCAACCGCTCAGGGCTCTTCAAACATATCAAAACAGAACTAATTCGCACCCAATATATATATGCAAACACTGTTTTGT
Source organism: Paragonimus westermani (assembly GCA_008508345.1). Lineage (NCBI taxonomy): Eukaryota > Metazoa > Platyhelminthes > Trematoda > Plagiorchiida > Troglotrematidae > Paragonimus > Paragonimus westermani. The sequence continues at coordinate 9,298 of QNGE01008905.1, read as the reverse complement.
TTTGTCAGTAGAGTTTGCTTTTCTAAATGAGAATACACACTTAGATAATCATACTTCAAACTGAGTGAGTAGTTTCAAAGGCGATGACAGAACATGCCAACGCAACCAATGAATATGACTGAGTCGACTGATGGAGAAAAAACAGGTTTCCCCTTATAAAGAAACTGAATTTCCCACAGGCTACTTGTATTTCGTTTTCCTGTAACCGTTCCCATAGATCAACCTTTCACATCCATGAGATTTCGTGATTATTCTATTGTGCCTTTCGAACTCCAAAATCTCTGCACGCCAAACATTTTTGCCGTTCAGATTTCAAGATTAAGGCAGAGATGGAAAAGTGCCTGTGTGTTCTTCTCTGCATTTGTACGAAACCATAAAAATTCAAACAGAGATTTACCACAATAAATTTGTTAACGCTATAAGTAAAGCAGTTATATACGCCAAACAATAACTCTACGCTTTTCTTGCACTCCCCTTGAAACGTGCAACTAAAGTTTTACTTAGGTAATAAACTTTAGTTCACCAGAGAATTCATCTCGGGATTATTAGCGTGGAGCAAAACGATTGGTTGCTTGAGAGGTGACCATGAGGACAAATGCCTGCTCTGTCTGATTGAACGGAAGTGGGCAGTTCTCTCTTTCCAAGGAAAAAAACTTACATCATAATCTCACCAAAGTGTCAGAGTTCCCTCCCAAAGGAGAGATTGTCAGTGTTCCTTGGAAACAGACCAAAACTTGATGTTTTCATTCATGACTCAATTAATACGGGGCTGAGTAGAAGCTGCAGTCGCACACTCATTTGCCTGATATACCTGGTTCAGGAAAGCCATTCACGGGTTATATTATCTACCACCCCCAGTGAAGTCAGTTTGCAAGTTTTTTTCGTAATCAATCAAAGTATTATTAAGGAAACAGAGTGCTGTCCGATCGACATAAGGTAGAAACGCATGTTAAGGCCGTATAACTTTTTATAAAATCAAATGTGTTCCGCTCTTGTGAGCAACACAGCAAACTATTTAAAGAAAGTAACAGTCAGTGCATATAGGTGACAGCGATTTATACCTCAGCCGTGAGGAAAACAATTAAACTATACTGTACCGCACAGTGAAAACAAACAAGCACGCACCGATTGGATCTGAATTATGTAACAGGTCGTGCTGCTCTGTTGTTGGTGTCGTTTGTCTAAGTCGTGTTCATGACTTACTGGGACTTTGACTTGCTCATGTTTATGTTGTTTCCTTTAAGCGGGCTGTTTTTGAAATCCCAATCTAGGAGGAGTGCTCTCCTTTAGTATTTTCAAATTGTCCCCAAGTTGATCCGCAAGCGTTACGAGCATTCGGAGCGGAAACAACTGGCTTGCATGTCACAAAAAGTTACCAACACCGTGATACGCGTACAACAATGGCGCAATTATTTGATGACAACCAATATTTACTGACGAAGATATTTGGTATTTAATAAGTAAGAAACCGTAAACGATAAAATGACGATTCAAACAAAGTTCAGATTTTACTCGAACTAGCATGATGAGTTGGAATGAAAATTTCTCGGAAACCTGCAAAAATATCCTAAGATCTTAAAAAATGTTATAACGCGTGTTTCCGTCTTCCTTTAGAAAGCAGAAATACCCTATTGTCAACCGAAATGGGTCAAGTGGTTGACGAAGAAAGCAAACGGCTAATTAATTGCAGAAACCTACTATTTTTCTGCCGTGAAGTAAGCCGTTCTTTCCAATCCTAAAAAATAACTGGTTTAAAACAGCTTACTATCAGCAAGGAAGTTGTGTTCAGGATTGAATTAACACCTCTGTTTACAAACCATGCACATTTATCAGATTAAAAGTGAATAAGGGTACAGTCAAACGAAACAGGTAAAACTATGTTAAACCTTCCTATAACTTATATACAGGTCGTCAAGTCAACTCGCTGAGAACTTTGGTCACGTTGATTTCGAATCAACAATCCTGCGACCTTAGGCTATTTAAGGCGTCCTTCTCACTTTCCACTCGAATAAATTTCCGACTGTTCATCAGTGCTCATAACTTCATCCATATTTTATTAAGTTTGGGTTTAAACTCTTTACAGAGCCCCCGACAACGGTAGAGTAGGTTAAAATAATTAGTCAGCTGTAATCCTACCACTTGAAGCAATTCGGGCTCAGCAGAAAGCTTTAAACGTTCATAATGAATTACCAGGGCTTGGTAAAAATGACAGAACGCCATGGTTATCAACACACTATGATTCAGCTGCTGTACGGTTTTCGATTCAAACAGAAAAACCAGTGGCTAATGATAGTTAACAACGAATACAGTAAACTGCTCTGCTTTTGACAGCACCATTTTCAACCTAAGTACCATCCATTTCTATAATGTGGATTCTACACGGAGTTTAATATGTAGGTTCGTATACTTCTCCATGTAATTGGGTGAGGTTCGCATAAGCCGTAGACAATAGTGTAAAGTATATTACTTAACAGGTATAAACGCATAGCTCTCAACTCAACTATATTTTACCTACTGTTCATATCCTTTCACGGCAATATCCGCCAGCCGCTTTCTGAGTAAATAATGCGGTTCTGGGCGCAGCACTTCCAAAAGGAAGTCAAGAGGGATTGTTCGACCGTCTGGAATGTTAAACTCGATACCCATATACATTTTCCATCGTAGCTCATATACAACTAAGTCTGGCTTCAATTGATTTGACCATCCTAAATGATTTAATGCACCCAAGCTCCTTATTAGTCCATTCCGCATTCAAACAATAATTGTCATTAAGCTTTGCTGCATGAGTGTTCATCAAAAATGGTAAATTTCCCAAAGAGTTCAGTCGCTTAAAAGTTATCAACTCCCATCTGCTCAGGAAGTACCATTACTTTCTTTGATGTGTTGAACAATCAATCATAATAAGTTGAATCAGATTCAATTCAATTAAAAAACAATGAAACCACAATTCACTTTTTGTTTTGCTGAAAACAAATATACCAAACAAAACGTAAGCGCTCGATATCTGACGCCTTGACGCCGACTGAAGTACTGCACAGTTCTCGTAGGTGCTCAAAACAGATGCGTGTCTCAATCAACCTGAGATACGGCGCCAAATTATTACGCAAATAATTCCATCTCAAATGTGTAACGTTTATCGCTTATGTAACAGCGAAAGTGGCGAATATTGTTTTCAAGTGCACAATCTAAATGAGTGATAACAGTCAGAAAACGCTTCAAGTGTATTCTCAGAACTTCTGAGAACTGTTTTCTAATTTGGCTGTAATACTTCTTGCAACAGAAAACATTCAAAAGTGTAAAGCAGATTGAAACTGTGAAGAGTCTAGTGAGCCGTCAATGGATGTGCTGATGCCAGCGTAACAAATAAGGCGAATCCGACACTGATACAGTCTGCAACCGAGAGTTTCACTGCATAAGCGTTCACAAATACCTCAAAAACACGTTTCTGCCTTCAGATATGAAATGGATTATGAAATAAGATAATGAAAGGCACGTTTGGTATGTTCCAGTATTCAAAATTATGAATATATAGGCACGTTTGCCAGCTAAACTGGAGAAATGACACAGTGTTTCATAACGAATAGTATTTGTGTATACAACCTTTCAACTAGTTATTCATCCACCTCCAAAACTGCTTACGGTTGTACCACCCGCGCCGATTCAAAAATATCTTTCTAAATAAGTCTTCAACGATATTTCGAAATTGTTGAAAATACTACAACACTTAACGCTGAAAACATAGTGAATTCTACCTGTCGAAATTCCTCCTGAGACGTTTGTGCTTTCAGGCTGACTGGAAGTGCACGCTTCGCCCTAAAAAACAATTGCTCCCTAACACATCCTCAATCTTGGACCTAAACGCATAAAAGAACATCTTTGCGCCTTCAGTACTGTGCTCCGGATCACAAATTGCTTAATCATGCTTTATTATTGATATGTCTGATTTGGGACAGCTTAGATTTTTGATACACCAGAAGTCAACTTGACACAGGTGATAGAATGTAAGTTTGCATGAGTTAGAAATAAAATCAAACGTTTATTAACAGATGTCGTTAATCAGACGGAGGAATCGCGTGGATTGGCTTGTAAACTCCCACTCAAGGTCAACAAACGAAGGTTTACCTAATGTCTACATAACGCCACAGTATTGCAGCATATTCATCAAGTCGTTTCATCTTGTTCTCCACTACAACAAGAGATTCATACAAACCTGTGAACGCGCCATATCTGTACTCTATTGCTGATGGCTACACCTACTAATAACAGTCGCTCACTCCTAATGTGTTCGCATACGCGTTGTGTTGATTACTAGAAACAAACTGAGTCTAGCGAATAGATATTAAGCAGGCATTTCACATACATATTTTCCTCTTTAAGAAGGAGACAGATGTGTTGGTCAAGTTCCAAAAGAAAATATTCCTCGTTCTGTTTTACCAGTTTGCTTTGTTTTGACGATCTCATCATTTGACACTTGCAAACAAACTGCATCTGTTAGTGTTTCTAAACTGGAAATCGACATTACCAGATTCAGATCAGTACAATAATGCAGACCAAGTTCACTGGCAAGTCTTTTGTGACATGATTAAACAAAATTCAAGACATTCTTCTAATTTTGTGTTGAAACTAAACGAAAAGCTTGCAGTACGACCGGCAACCTTATTCATATTTCCGTGCACTGAACTATTTGTCTTGCAACAAGTTCATTTTTGACAGCGTCACTTTGTGAAAGCTTCAAGTTGATATGCACTGGTTACTTTGATCAGCATCGTCTTCATGGTTGTTCTTGACATCAGATTCAATGTAACCTGCAGATATTTATTCTGTTACTCTGTCGTTGTTTAAACTGCCACGACTGTCTTTCAATGTGAGCTGCTGTTCAATCCGTTCCTGAATTTGCCAAGTCAAATCATCTCCGTCGAACAGTTAATACTTCTTCACCAGTTGCTGAGTAAATATCGTATGCATTGGGAATTGAAACAGCCGCCTTAGATTCAGAGTTAGTGTAAGGATAACCAACTTATTAAGGTCTGTTAGGTTCCAAATAGAGAGTATTATGTCCAATAACTCACTAAACATTTTAAAACGATTACCTGTGTTTTATGGGAAACATTAGGTTGCAGACTGTTTGTAAATGGCAAGGTTACGGTTTTTCACTATTAATGTGAATCACACCTAACAGGTACACCCAGGGTAATATATTGAAAAGTACTGGTAAACTCAACGGAAAATCTAGATGATAAACGCTAACTCAAGATAAGGTTGGTTTAACACATCCTTTCAACACAAAGTAATCATCGGCTCCCAAAAGGGAGAAAATATAATTTGGTGTTGAACCTTGCGTAGGCTTTTCCAGTTAAGCGTTGTGAATTTACCTAGCGTGAACAAACTTTCCTACCCTCTGTAAGCATCAGCAGTACGGTTACCACTTTCTGTTGATTGATCCTAAATAAATGAACGATTTTGATAAACGTGTATTCTGGACTAGTACCATCGCATTAAGGAGGTGCTGAAAACGTCATCAGCGTTTTTTATAAGGTTGGGGTAACAACAATTTAGACACTTTAGCGTGCATTCTACGTCCAACACATCGCACCTCGTCATTTTTTCACTCAACAAACCGCCGCAGTAAACAACGGATGTTTCAGCGGAAAAACCTACTTGCCGACGCACCTGATAACAGTTCGATAAGTATTGTTTACGTACGCTTGATATCAGGTTGTTCTTTTCGAAGACTTACCAGGATAACGTTCTTGTACCTCAATTTCAAGTAAAAACGCAATGTGAGGCTCTCTTTATTGGCAAGCTTAAGAGAACCCGATGCCAAAGCTCAACATTCATCCTAAATCCAACGTTCAGATAAACGAATAATTGTACAGCACGAGACTGCAGTTGTACCTCAAGCAAAACCCATCAGTAGTGCATATCGCTGTTACGGTCAGGATTCAAGTTCGGATTCTTGCTCTTAAGGGACATGTTTCAACCAAACACCCTTAGTAACTTTTTGGATAAATTCACATCCCTAAACCAACAGATAGGATTTTCTGTTATTGCGTGTCCTACAAATGAGGGCCACACGAGTAAGATTTCTGAAAAAGGTTGAAGTTAGTCTGAGCTTGCCAACGGACTGATGCGTGTTCAGAACTAATAGGTGAGTCACGGTTCTAAGGTGAGCATCACGTTCATTCAGATCTGATTGTCGCCCTTAGATAGAAGTTCCTCCCTGCCCGCCATGAAAGAAAATATTGAGCTGTAGTTAAAAAAAGCACTTTTTGAGGGTGTGTAACAATGTACAACTGTCTGAACCTGTAGGCTTAAACTTTGCATCGTGCGGATGTCTCTGTCTCATCTCTAGACACTTTGAATAGTCGCAGATGTTAGATGGAAAATGAACTCTCCAAAAACAGCTAGAAATTTATGTGAAAGTTGTTGTTGCAATGTTTACGGTGACTTTTGATCAACGGTTTATTTGTAAGAACTTTCAATCTGCAATGCTTTTGTGTTTGGCCACTGTGTACAGTAAACTTGACAGGTTGTTTGCATGTCATCAAAATGAAGAGAATATAAAGAAACTCCTTTGAAAAGCGACATAAACTTCCATAACCAAATCACCACTACTACCCACTTAAGAAGTATTTCGAGACGAAAATATCGGTTTCGCCTAGTTTCCCCATCTGGCATTATCAAAATGATACCGAAACGAAAGACGGCCTGACCACGCAGAAAAGACAGTTGCTTACAATAACAGGAGTTCATAAACAGTAAGTCAGCGCTAAATGGACTGTTTGCGCCATCCATAAAACACATTCAGGGAGATGAAAAATACCTACCGCGTCAAGCAATGGAGTTTTAGTTGGCAATTTTTAGGTTGGCTCATGTCACTAGAACATGTTAATTACACAAAGCTGTCGGCGAACCAAGTTATGCGTTTCGTTCGGTAGATAACCCTATGCGATAAAACTGTGTACACGTCGTCTAAATTTGTTAAACTTGTTCTCATGCGGATCCCGAAGTGTCGAGTTACTGAAAACTTTGATGGATAATTAAAAGCGTAAAAGTTTGATTTTGTTCAGATATATTTGTTGTCTTGCCGTAATCTGGCGCCTGACAGATACGCTTGAGATGCTTCCAAAGAATGATACGGATCCCCAGTACAAGGTCAAGCAACGTCTCTGTCTAGGGTACCATTAAATGCCTGTCTGTAGTACATACAAATTAAAGCTGAACGTTGCCTAAGACATTTCATCATGCCTACTGCGATGGTTTGTAGACTGAGACCATCTAATGAAAGACTGGTAAAAACGAAGTAGTCGGAAAAATTATAGGATTGGATTTTTCCATTTTACACTTTCCAATATGTTTAGTGACTTTTAATGTTTTTGATAACTAAAGAAGAATATCCAACAGTTCAACCCGTATAAAAAGGTTATTTGCTAAGCTTGTGTCAAGTCGTTTTCGAGTTTTCAACGCGATTCGTTCCCAAACTTGAAGACGTAGTTCGAGAAATGGTGCACACAACACAGCTGTAAATTGCTTCACCCATTTTAGATGAGTACTAACTGAGCTAATGGATATACACATTTCAATACTTTCGGCCACTGCAGATAGACTCAAATCTATTGATCAGCATGGAAAAAGATAGGTTGTTCTTTTGTTAAACGTAACCTGTTCGTGTTTTTAATTCAGTGTGCTTTGTTTGTCGTAAATTTGAAGCGTAAATTAAGAAACGAATAGACTTTAGTGAGGAGAAATAGGCACAAACATACTTATGAAATACTGGTCAGTGTTTCTCAGGAACTCAAATTTTTTTACATATTTTGGGAAGATCATGAGAATATTTGGTGCGAGAATTGTGTGCGAACTTTCTGATGCAATTTTTGGAGGGAAAGTACACGGTAAAGGCAGTCAATGAGGTTGCCTGAATGGTGGAAAATGAACAAAATTGTTTATAATAGTTTTGTCGAATTGTTGCCATAAGACTCATGAAAAACTTGTAAAGTTAAAATGAAGCAGCAAGCTATTTGAAAATTGGGCAAAAAATGATGGACACTGAAATCCCGCAAACTGACCGAGTGGTGAAAAATGGAAAATGGGACTGTCATATGTGCAATATTTCCTTTCAAATTTTGTTTGAGACATGTAAGATGCAAAGTATGTTATTTAAACCTTTATTCCTTATCTCAACGCGTTGAGAAGTTGTTTGCTGTCATGTTAACTGACTTGAGATTTAAATCACTGTAGCATTTTCTCAATCAGTACTGTGACATTACTCTTTGTATGCGTGAACGTGTGCGGTATATGGAACAACCGTCAACATTCATGCAGCCAGAGGGATTGCAATGAACGGTAAGAGAGAGAACAAAATTATCTCGTTCTGACTACCGCAGTAGATTTTGGTGGGCCAGATCTGTTACAGCTACTTTGCAGGCCAATAAAAATAGGCTCCAGACAATTTAACAGACGATAGATACAAGAGATTTACCACGAAAGTAATTGCAAGCGATTCCAGTTTCTGCAAAAAACGAACGCACTGACACCAATGCTATTCAATATTTCTCGACTATTTTGCACCTTCTAACACAAACGACAACAACCAACAGGAGTCAGACAAAACTCTCTAAAACATTCATTACCATAAGTGTTCGGATCACCCTTAACTGTTCGTGTAAAGTTAAGAAGCAACATTCTACGTAGTCTTCCCAGCTGTGTGACATATTACTGAAAACTACGTCCGTAAAACCAAAAAGTAATTCCACTCAAACATTTTCACAGCCGAGGTAATTCAATTGACCATTCTGTAGATTAAGTGAAGTATGTTAAAAACATTCAATCTAAACAGATAAGTGTTTTTCCAGAAGTAAACAGCATCGTTAACCCATTCAAATGGTAAACTCTGATAAGGTGGGGACAGCAGCTGCTCTCTCTAGCACTAGTCACGTTGAATACCTCCGACTGGTCCCGAAGGTGATCATTTGTAACATTCAGGTGAACGTAGACGGCAGTTACTACCGAAAGATGGTATCAAAGGTATTTCGTATAAAAGCAATCCACGATATGTCGCAGGCTCATTGTTGGGATTTAAATTCCGTTAAGCAGATATGTATCGTTAGTGCCAAGGCTTACCTTTCTCTGAGTTGGTGGACAGATGTCCTCAATGAGAGCCCCCCCAAGCAAAACAAATTTTCGTGCATTACATAGATTTGCGTTTTACGAAAAATAACGGACAAATTTTCATCATTTGTAGAATGGGTGAAAGTTTAAACGGACGGTCGCTGAGGGGATACTGACACAGCTAACGCCT
>QNGE01008903.1:0-14755 GCA_008508345.1 Paragonimus westermani | reverse complement strand
CACTTCTTGTAGAAAGTCTAGCTCGGCTTGTAAAGTGTCACGCTCTACCCGTCAGGCATCGTATGAAGTTCCGCTTCATGACATGTAAACATACGCACACGGGTCTGAGTAGTGGTTATTGAGTCTAGAGTTGATAAGATTTCATCAGCTTCGTATGATCTGGTCCATCTTTAAAAGCCGTTTAAAAAGGCACTAAAACTTTGATGACGTACAGCCTAAGAACTTAACCGTAGTCCTAAAATGCAGCTATTTTTTCAAACATTACACGTTTGTTACTTCGAAAACGTACAGTTGACCCAGCTCGTTAACTTCATGAACTTTAACACTTAACTTGACAGACGTTTCCTTCTGCTTATAAGATCAGTCTTTCTTTGTAAACAGATAGCATCGAACAATCTGGAATCAATAAGTTTCTGCAGTATCTGTTTACAAAACCGGCGTCAGAATGTTATGGAAATTGTTGAGACCTATCAGTTGCCTCAACATTATTTTGCTAATTGTTTGGTTGAGATTTATAAGACAGCCATGGATAAACCTCGTGTTGTATGCGGAAAAATTACAGTATATGAACTACTCGAAGTGGATATAAATTCATTAGAACCAAGCGCTAAAACTGGGATTTCTGTAGACACGTCCAAAAGCCATCAGATGTTGAAAGATCGCAAAAGTCTGACCTGCATACCTGGGCCTGTTTCTAACTAATTTTGCATCCATTCGTTGACTAGCTATTCAGGAGAACTGTTTTATATTTTTCATTACTTAACTTGCTTCCACTATATGCAATCAGTTTCACACGAAATTGTTTTGTTCAAGAAAGTGTGGTTTGAAATAGAAGGTGCTTTTAAACTTTCACATTCTCATCGGCTGTACAAGTTAATGAATGCATCGAGGAGATGTTTATTTTTTCTCCGAATAATGCAATTAGTTTTTGGTCAATGGTGAATGAAACAAAACGGTCGGTTATACCTTCGGGCGGTACACAATTCTGCAAAAAAACTGACTAAACAATTTGTTAGTTGAAGATTCGGGAGAGAACGGTTAGAGGAAGTTTTAAGAAATTGAACGCAGTCATGTTTAAACTAATAGGCGGAATTGGAAAGGAAAGATTATGTTTTTCTTCGGCTAACCAAAATAAAACATAACTGTTAAGTCGAACAGACTACTTGTACGACATAATTTTAGGAATGTCTCCAGTTTGCATGCTTTTTCACCTGATGAAGTGATGTCATAACACAATGAAATGAATATAGAACAAATCTGGTCAATTCTATTCAATCTGAGCGCCAAACTATTTTCAAAGGAAGACCAAACATCCACATACGATGCAAACTACCACCACGTTTTAAAATAAAATTTTTATTTTTCCCAGTCTTTTCTCTTAAACGACAATATATCTGGCCAGTTTCTGCGAAACCATCCTTCAGCGTTCATCCACTCAGCCTATTTCATGCAACGGTCACTTTGTTGCCACTTCAGACGCATCTCAAGTTGCTGAATAGTTCAGGACACGACAAGCCATAAGTGGTCATTGAGGTATGTACACTTAGAATGGCGCGATTGCCTGCATGGTTGATTTACCACATTTTTGAGCTCACTCGGTGAAGCTGCCGTTGTATACGCGAAATTTAGACATTAGGGAAACAAACGCCTACTGAATTATCGCTGATAAAACTTTGACGTGGTCGGGAATTAGCAGCTTCAAATAAGTGTACTACCAATTTATAACATTTAAACTACAGCGTCTCAAAACACACCTGGATGACTCCACTATAATGCTCTGTACACTGGTGAAGTGTCTTTGATAGTTAAATCATATCATTAGGCATCCAGCGCTGTATCTGAGATCATGTTACCCGAAATACCATATTAGTTCTTTTGTGTACGCCACAGTGTCAATCAGTCAGTTCTTTCACTGTTGTGGCGAACTGCAATACACAGTGTGAACATGATACACGAATCTGCACACTCGAATTTGTATTCTTGGAAAGTGTTACAAGGTTGGCTGAATTGCCCGAAATATCCAGGTCAGAAGCCTTTCAAGAACAGGCGATGTTGTAACTTGTTACTATGGCTGACCGCACATAAACAAACTTCTCTGAAACAGCAGTCTTGTAATGGAGTAGCCCCAATTTGCTGTGAGGATTGATCATTATTTGCTATATGCACCATGTTACATGTGCCTGTTGATGATACTTTTTGGAACGAAGGCCTTTTAAGCACCATCTAAACAATGAGCGTCAAGGATTATTTACGTCGTTTCCGGTGTATTAAAAAATTGGGACTTTGCCTACTAACTTAGATAGAAATACAATTTGAGTTTGAACATGCAAACAATACTAGTTTCGTAGAATACAGAGTAGCGCACACAAAGCGGTAATCTTTCATTTCTCTTTATACCCTTCTAGTTTCTTAAATCCCATAGGGAAGATTGTGGACGGCAACTAACGAACACAGGTTGTTTAATTTCAGCTTGACTGTCCAAAATTCATCTGCACACCATCACTTTGTGCGTCCTGGAGATACGCTGTCTGTTCAAAGCAAGCTGCTGAGTGATTATCTGTTTTCGGTAACAAATTAGTTACTTTTCACTTCTTTACGGTTTTCGCTAACTTCCACGAGAAAGACACAACACAAATGTGCAACAGAACGTTGTAGAAAACCGAAAGTCCTTACGACTCAGTGATCGAAACTTTAATGTAAGTTGGAGATAAAAAGCAGTCCAAATGCAACTGAAACACCAAGTTTCACATTTGAACTGATGGTCATGTTATTCTTAGTTGTTAGCTTTTGACTTAAGCAGCGCAGCCTCTTGCAGAAGCAGCCCAACCAACAACTAAAAGCTGAGAACCAACAATTGAGAGCAGATTTAGACATCGGGATTCACAAACCTTATAAAACACGTGAAAACTGCAGTAAAAAAGTTCAATATACCGCTAATGTATGTATAGCGGTTTTACATCACTACATCTTGTTCAAAATAGTTCTCAAAGTTGAAAAATCAAGAATTCTTGCAGAAGCTATTAGTTGTCTATCTTCAAGATTGTTTTCGTAAGGATGATTAGTAAAAGCAGAGAATTTCAATTACGTAAGCCTCATCAGTTAATTTGAGCCACCGATAATTCGCTTACCTGTTAAGCCTACTCAGTTTGCTGTACATGTGATATGTTCAGTCAACAACCTGTGCACGCCTGTGTCTTCGTTTGCATGGGACAATCATCCTGTAATTAATAACGCCCGAACACGAAGAATTCTAGTATCCACAAACCGCACATGTTACACGTTTAGTCATTACTACGGCTTTCTAACAGAATATCATTCTTGATAGTTCTATTCTTAACTGTATGAACACATTTAAATATGGGGAAGAAGACGGCAACCGCTGTTCGGGTGGCTGAATATCTCTGAGGTACGCATAGGCAACAACGCAAAATGAATGAGTGAGTTCATTCAGTATATCACTGTCACGTACGACGTTTATTCATGAACTTACAAGAAATCTTTGTGTATAGCCCCGAGAAGTGTTACGACATTTCACTGTTTGGTACTACCGACCAGAATTAATGAACCTTGGAATATAAAAAAAATATTTTTAAGGAATACAACAACGTATCGAATAACACACTTAATTTTAGGCTTTTGAATTACGGGGACTTCTGAGCTTGATATATGGCATATCCAGTCAATGAAAGATGGTCATCAACACGAAAGTGAATTTGTGCTTAAAAGCACATCGTAACGAACATACTGCTTTTGGCTATTCATCAACAGGGCAAACATTTAACGACTTTATGAAAAAGTATTTTCAAGACGGATTAAAAAGTCCAAGCAACAAGCTCAACTGAGGTCAACCAAATTAAAGATATGCATGAAGATGACGTTATTCTACAACTGCGTCACAAACGTGACGCAACTGGAACCGTGGCAGTTTGATCGATCATGGTATGAGCGGTGGGTTGTGACATTCGCACATATCTAAACAACGTGCTTTTTGTGAGCACAAGGAAGATTTTTCAACGAAATTTCGATCGCCGCAGCTGCTACTAAAATCCGGTAACTCATGGTTGACATCAATCGGAGTTGTTGCTTGGCTATTTTGTTGCGTCTTGACAATAATGTTTCATAAAGACGTCAACTGTTCGCCTCCCTGATGAATAACCAAAACAAGTATGTTTGTTATGATGTGGTTTAAGGCACAAATTCACCTTCGTGTTGATGATCATCTCACATTTACTGGGGTTTTTGACCGGGGATTTTCAGTCGTTCAGTTTTTTCTCCCACTCTTGCAATATCGCAGCTTTTATTGGCTATTTTCCAGTGCTTTCTATAAAGACTCCACATTTACTCATTTACCGACGTCCGTCAGCACTGTTATTCAAGTTTCTGGTGTTTGGCTGGTACTCTCTTCTGCATCTTCACTTTCGTCAACTTTCAGTTATCGACTTGCTGCAACTGACGTCCCGATTGAAACGTCACAGGCTTAATCTTGTGTTTACTTTTCAACCTGTGCTGATAACCTCGAATATCACCAAACCTATTGATTGATTTTTTTAAACCCCATCCATGTCATGCATTCCACTCCAGCGCGGTCAGTAGATATAGAAGATGCTGAAAAAGTGCAATTTTATCGTGATGATTAGCAGTATGTGTTAACAATTGTGATATAGTCTAAGTTTGCTGGCTTACTGTTTAGTTCATTGTCACAATCTGAAACACATATCCTCGTACAATGAAATCAACCCCGCTGGGATTTGCAGTGTACAGTATTTTTGCCAACTGCCGATCTTCAGTGCTACAACTAAGCAGTAGATCTGGGATGTATCGTTTCCGGATCTTCAACCAAAACCCTAAAAGCGCTGTCATCATATCCAGAATCAACTTCTTCCCTCTTAAAATGCATAGGTAACTTAACAACAACAATGTTGTGACAACAGATTCAAGGAAGTTCTCTGAATAATATGGTAAAAATTTATAAACCTTCTAACCATCTTTGTTTTATAACTATATGTTGAAACCCCGACTTGGGACTGGAAAAGCGACAGACATCCCGGCACAGTTCATTGACACTCTCGTTCGTGTACTCTGATAGATTTCAGCAATGTTATTTTGGCCCATCAAATAACGCATCTCACTTTTATTTAGGAACTGGGTGGAAAGGTCTTGGTAATCTTTAGACTAATTTGAAATTTCTGCATTTCCGTTAAATGGTAGGTATTAATTTTGCCCTCATGTGAGTTAACGAGCAGCTACTGACTATTTCGTAAAATTGACAGGGTTAATTGGTTTTAAAGGTTTGAACATACTGTCCGGAAAACGACAAATGGCTGATACCCGCAGCTTACATCCATTTATCAGTGCCCAGCCTGCAAGAAAGTAAACGCCTACTTTATATTAAAGAATTGGGACAGTAGTGCGGATAATTAATCGGTGGGTTGGTACTATGCAACGCGATTGCTATTTCGGTTGTTACACTTATTGCACCGCATCCCGGAGCGCCTGCCTTAAAATTAATAACAAGAGAGCAGGCAGGTGATGCACTTCGACTTTGCAGAAGGTTAAACGTTGGAAACAGAAAACACGAGTGGTCATATGAACGGTAACATTCACATCGTATTCGTCAGAAAACTGAATACAATTCAAGCATTCGCAAGACATGGTTGACCTACTGAAACGTATAGACTAGCCACAAATCACGACTGTACGAACCATCTTCAAGTGTTTTGCTCACTGGCAGTGTTCACAGATACAATGCGAGCCTATATAAAACTATTTTTGGTTCTTCAAGTTTTTTGAGCCAATATCATACAATCACTCCAGACAAGAAAGCAGATTCAAATAAAGTGTATTCGTAAGTAAATTCCATTTGCTAGACAATGACAAAATGATGCTAAGGAAAATTGTTGTCGTTCGACATATAGTAGATAGCAATTCGTCATGTCAACAGAACAAGAAGGCTGATTTAACAGCTTTGGATATCGCGTCCTCTGCTTGCCTCCGACGTGGATACAAGAAGTCCGTTAATGTGGATGTTCTCGATGCAGCCTGAAAAACTGTCAAGATGTAACAACTCATCGAAATTCGGATATTTCTGTCCATTGCTCTCAGTTCTGATATCGGCAGTACCTAAAATTTGAAATCCACATTAAATACAATCAGATTGGGTGATAACTTTCCACACTACTTACACACGCTTCAAAGGGGAACACCACATGGTAATAACAGAGCGAATAAACAGAAAAATAATTTAAGTCAATTGTCATTTTGGAGAACTGCATCGATTTATTCACCGAGAACACGTAAAAATACCAACGAATTAGTCAGAAATAGCTTGTTTCAAATTGAACATCAATCGCGTTCACACTTATAATTCTACTCTCTTTCCTGATATCTTGATGAGAAATAATTTGACGAAATTGATTATTCCAAAGTTATGAGGGCAGAAGAGAGTGATAATACTACTTAGCGAACATTGGTGGCCTTGCTGTTGAGATAGCAGACAATGTGCTAACCTCAATCGTAAAAATGCTTCCAACTTATTCTCTGTTGAACCTGAATTTTCCCAACACTTTCCAGAGTAGATGAGCAAATTTGTTTACATGATGCTCAAGTTGGAGAATATCTCTGACTACTTTATTTTCCAACGAGTTTATACGGTGGACAACGCACAAGCGTACCATTTTTGCCCAAGATGCTTCATATTTTGCGAGAAATCTCCACGTCAAAACATTCTCTACACTACGCTAATTACCGAATTACTTACCGAAGCGTTCGTGGATTAAATAACAGATGAAATGTACAGAACACTGCTCTTGATATTAGACTGGTTACTGAAATATTTCCCACTCCTCATGTAAGCGCTTCGTCAAATGATATCTAAACGTCATGGTCTGGCAAAATCATACATTAAAGGAGTAACTGCACAATGTGGATGCACTACAATGTGTGCACAAACCTGTGGAACGTCAAGGTTACATTATCATTTTGTCACCTAAAGTATAAACAGTAATGAATCTCTTCTAACTGATAATTGTTTGTAAAATAAGTTGCACAAACTGACTCTTACTGACTTCTCTGTGACACATTCTGATAAGGCAAGAGATATGCAAGGATCATCTATCAAGCACAGTGCATAGATTTGTGAATCCGGTTAAACTATGGGATGATCTAAATGAATCTATGGCGTAACCCATAAAGTGTCAACTGCTGCTGTGAAAAATCCCCATTATGGCATATGTGATAATCATCAGTGTTTGTTAGTCATTACGACTGTATTTACAATGTGAAACTTACCAAAAAACATTTGCTCGAACTTTGACTTCGGGGTACCGATGTGCTTTGAAGTATGAGTGGCAATCTGCGTACCGTTAATAAACAAATGATAGTTATTTCCGCGTCTACAACAGAAAAAGTGTAACCAACGTCATTGTGCTTTTGGTTCAGATGTAGCGAGGTCGACAAGGCAATCCGTTTCACATGGGAATTAACGCGGAGACAAAATACCTAGCTCCACGTATAAGAAAATTACTAGAAATGTCTGCTCTGTCGTGTGACTTCTTATATAGTGTCAAAGATTTTCTCGGTGCCGGTTAAACATCACAAAGTTACGTATACTTGTTCGTCACAACCAAAAATAAGTTTTAGGTTTAGGAAATTACCCTTACTGGTCGCTTGAATTGTTAAGAACTTTATACAGCGCAAACATTCTTGTACGGTAAAGTGGCAATATGCCACTTCACTCTGAAATAACCTGAAATAAAGACGACACGTAATTGTCACAAATATATATACATATATGTACTTATAAACTAACTACCAAAATTTACGATCCACTGAGATGTCGTTATCACCCGACTTTAAATAGTGTTCTCAGGTCGTCTGTTGAGGTGATAAACAGTATCATATCATTCTCAGAAGTAATCAAAGTTTCTTGTTCACACCTAGTGTGAGCCAACTGTCGCAGCGGCTATAGTACTGATATCATTTTCACAGGTTTTGCAGTCTTTGTCTGTTTCGAATGGTTTACGCCGCTTGTGAAAGATCTTACAGGAGTGAAAGGGGAAAACCGATTTTTCCTTTCGAAATAAATTAGTTGCAAAGCCCAGTTGGTCACAAAAAACAGCGAACTGATGTAAATGATAATCAGCATGTGACCGCAATTGTATAAACTAGGCAAACAACTGAAAATTACCATCAGTAACGTGCGTCAAGACCTAACTTAATAAGTCAACAATTCACAACAGTTAGCCCGTCATTCAGGACATACGTGACAGGCCATCGTATGTCAATCCATGAAACACACTGTGTCAGTTGAGATGCGTCGCGCGTTGAAAAATTTCAAAATCATCCCATTCAATGATCCATCTCTGCTTCACATGGAATTCATTAAACAATACAAAAATGGTCTATTTTATGGGGTTTCTAACGTGGTAGAAAGTGAATATCACCAAGTCCACTTTTGTGTACTAGAAGTATATCGCATCCGGGTGGTTTGGCAAATTTGTTTGTTTAAATTTGGTGGGTTTGGCATCCGAGTTGAGCGATCGACAGAGTTAAAATCCCAAAGACCTAACGAAAGTCCACCGGCTAAACTATGAAGCTGAACCGAGAGCTCAGAATTTTCACTCTGTACCCGGTTTTTCACCTGCCATAAACGGATTGTGAAGCCCTTTCACTGACGTTTGGTACCCAAACAATTTAGTGTAATTTTCCAACTGTCAGGGTGTTTTTGTATGTCCTGTTTTTGCGTGGTTTTCTTTTCGTTAGTTCGCGTTTTTACGTAATCCACATTTTCTAAAACTACAACTCTTCCAAATCAGCAAGGTTAGTCGTTTGCTGTATTCGTTTCTTGTAGTCTTCAGGAAGTTCACGTGTGGATCAGGATTCCCCCAACCTGTCGCTTACAAGTGGAAAGTTACTGCTCATTCGTCAAGATAGGTCTGTTCGTCGACCTGGGGCAAAGGAACGAAAACAACTAAGTACGAAAAATAGTCTGTAATTTTGTAGTAACGTTCGAGTAATTAGAATGCGGTAAACAGATGTTCCCGATATTAATGTCGGCAGTAAATGTTGGAAGGTTGCCCAAAGCCAGCGTTTGATTGTGGCCTTTCCAAGTAACGATGGGTGAGTGGTCACCTTCTGGCAGTTTGCCTACTTTTAACCAAGACTGCCAGTGTCCTGTCCCTGAAAGTACCAACCCGCTGGGGTTTTCATTTCGAAGTTCACTTTTGTTGCAACCTTTCTAAATTTTTCTCTACCGGCTCGTTGTGCTATAGCAAGAATGGATCTAAATTCCAGTTTTTCAGCTGGGAAACGGAGTTAGACATACAGTTACTACTACGATTAACTACAGATATTGCCACCAACAAAGGCTTTAGTCACATATTTTGTCGATTTTCACTAAACAGTACTCGCAATGGATGGTGGTCTTTATTTTTTTGCAGACGTTTCATAATTCCTAGCAGGAGTGTTATCGATTGGACCTGATTGGAATTAAGATCTTCGATCGATACGATCGGGTGAGCATATCGTACGTGACCGAATGATCGCTTGTGACAGGTTGGTCTTGCTTAATAAGAGGTCAGCTGTTGCTTGATAAACAGGTGGCCGGAGTTCAATTGCCTACCGTCGCAGACATATGAGATACCGATGATCTTTAACAAAGACAAAACTGGAGGCTGTCTGAATCGTCTAGCCGGTTATGAAAGCTGCAAGCAGATCCCACTGTTCTTCAAATAAAACCAACCAGCCCCAAGAACACCCATCAGAACAGTAATTGATCAGGTATCTTAGTTAACCAAAAAACTGTATTCATTTGATGACTTATACACAAAAAACATTGGTGGGGCAAATGCTTATGATTTGAATGCTAAAATGCTGAAGCAGCATCCTACCATAACCAACAATCAGGTAGAGAGACAACGGCAAAGACGACGTGTACACTGACGGAAATACAGCTAAGTATTCTTGAGGACGCTCCAAGGAGGTCGCCAAAATAACAGTACAATCGGGTGTCCATTACTTCTGCGGTAATATAATAGAGGTTCTTCAACCTCAATCATTCTTCTTTTAACTATAGAACTGGGCGATAATTTGAAGGTTGGGTCAATCCACACCCGTAATTTTATACCACTCGTGAAGTTCTGCTTCTGGTGAGCGAACACAACCTGGTTCAAGGTGTGTCTGGGAGAAAGCCTGCTGCTGGCTAAAATTTAAATTAAATTTATGCTGAAACTAAGTTCGAATAAAAGTGTTCATTGTCATATGAGGTATACATTTTCATGAAGCTTATACATAGTTATTCGGTCAGGTTTAAATAATCTGGCCACGGACCCGCGATTTTCATTAATGATAAAACATCAATGTCAACAGTGATCTAAAGCCTCACGCATTACAATACTTGATCACTGTTTGATCATGCGCAAGGTTGCAAACATCCACTAACACTCAACTTTACATAAAGAAACCAGAACTTCTCTTCACAATAAAATCTCATCCCCGCGAAACCCACAAATTTGCCGACAACACATCGTTTCACTAACATACCTAGTGATCTGTTCATTTCGTTCACAACAGACTAACATTATGTGTTCTGCTGTTCGCAAAATAATTACGGTGACAAATTTCTATCGGATCTTCAAAAGAGGTGAACTCACTAAATACTCAGTTCTTAATTGTCTTTTCTGATTCGGGATGAGAATAAAGCAATTGCGAATTTAGTTGGACGGTATGCAGTCACAGTATTGGTTGTTTAGCGTTTTGCTTATTAAATTCTGTACGCCGTCATATTCACATATAAGTTACATAGATTATACATATAAAATTACGTTGGATTGTATCGAATTTTGCCCTGCTTATTATTGCAGACAAATGAAGGCCGGAAGCGTATAAATAACGCAGGTTTTACAAATGTAATTTTTTATCTTCAGTCTACCATCTGAAAATTCTTCGCCTCTAGAATATTTTACTATCAGTCTAAAATACTGCCTACCCCATTCTCTTGCTGAAACACAGAGAAGATATATGGCATGAAAGGTAATATTTCGATATATTCCAATCAGTCGGTGATGTAAAATGCGCAGATTTTCTAGTAGATGGAAAAAACTCTCCAATGGGTTTAATTTCCCATAGTACAGTTATCGGCATCTTGACAAGAAGCTGTTTGCGTCCTCAACCCTGTTTATATAGACTTCATCAGTTCTGCTTGCTTACTGCTGAACGAAGTGTCTGATATTACTGCTTACATAGGAACTATTTGACCTGCAATGCTTTATCACTGGAACACTAAGGTTCCCATTACGTAACAATATATTGAATGATACAGTGGAATTAAGTAAATAGTCTGTTGCTAAGATGTGTTTGGCAAAAGAAGACCCCAGTGTTGTCGCGATTGTTTCGTTTAACAGGTCGTCATTTAACATTGTGCTGTTATCCATTTCGGACTGTGATTAGCCACATATCAACACAGACACTCACCGGATTGCATTAAATGAGTGTCATTGCAGTTGTGATTGAGCTGCTAAATGAAGCAGGAAACAGACAACTGATTCTCAGTTTCTCTCGATTCATGATCATTTCGCTGACAGCTGAATAAATTCACTTCCGAGTTAGAGCGTAAAAAAACTATGTAATCAAGTTAACACTTCACCGGACCACTCCATCCAGTAGGTAATATCCGGTGTTGAAGGTTTATCAACTTGACTGGCAATGGTGCGAAGTAGTGATGAACCGGTCAACAGGTCATGCTCTGTAAGTGCAGAACCTCCATAATTCAACATGAATGTGCCCACCGTTGACCAAAATAACTGAATGGATAATTTTCACCGTGAAAACTGCACCAAACAGTCGGGTTCGTGAAATCCGTCATCTTTACACAGAACTGCTGGGGGTTCATTTGAGTGCGTGCGCCGAATGGTGGCGTACTCAGGGTGATTGACCTTATTCCCTATCTGTTGCTAATGGTGAATACGGATCGCTTAATCAGTTATCGTCTGTCATCTAAATTGGCAGGTGACCTTTCCCAGCTTGCCCAGTTCGCTGTAAGCTCACCAAGCACGCTGCGCTGACTAAATACCATAAAACTACTGAGCAATCGATCCGAATGTATCAGACAAATAGACGAATTGAGTTCACCTGGAGAAGATGACTGCAAAGTAATCCTAGAAGATTCGGGATGGCCACTTCTAGGATAGCAATAATTCAGTACAAGATTGAGTCGGTATTCGGTCAACTAGAAGTTGGTTAAATGCTCACAGCCACTTAGGTATCAGTTTAAACTACGACAGCCAACCCTAAGGTCATTCGCTCTCAAAAGTAGCCCCCCGTACCTATCATGTAATTCGGATTTATAAGGACTGGGGCACGAGAAGAAAAATCCAGTCATCGGTGGAATACTCCTAAGCAAACGGGGCATATTAGCATCTTTGTATAAAGAGATGAGAACACTAAACCTTCACAGTGGTCTGCACCCTATCCTTAGCCAAGAGTTTATATTTTGTTTTGTTCACCCATGTTTAAATTGACATTCCTGTAAGTGCTTTTACTGTATGGCAAACGGTGAACAAAATCAGGTGATTCACGAAACTCGCAATTGCAAGGACGATCAACATCGTTGGTGATACTGATCACACAGTCTTTTTATTGATCCACGATTCGGACAAATTGTGGATCGTGAGTGGTTCTGTGTTCAGTCGTACACTCTCCGGGTTAGAAGGTCTCGATTATGTATTAGTGTACTGCCATTTGTTTTCAAATGGTTTTTGGAACAGCTGCTTAAAGCAATTTTCAAGGAAACAAGCCTCTATATCACACTTATTGTTCGTCCTCAGCTGTTTGCAAATAAAACTAACTTCATTGTAGCTTAGGAAGCTACACGAAAAAAATGGACAGAGGTTCCTGGTAGCCAAACTGATTGCTTCATCCACTTAAATAATAAGGCTGCTGCTGAGACGCGACTGCTTGAAATATGGACGCAAATGTGCACTCACTGTTATGGTGAAGCACGCTAAAATCCAACATCTGGGACTATTAATCTATTAGTACCGTAAAAACTTTAGTTTGAGGGGACTAAAATTTTGCCTGCTTCACTTCAGGGGTCAAACAAGGTGATCACTGTATTCATCAACTAGTTATCAGTTCAACGTTATTCTGCGCACAAATTCAGCCAACTGAACTGATTTCCAGTAATTTCGCCGTTTGATTAAATAACAGTCAGATGCAGTTCGACGATTTAACGCAAATAAACGACGCGAAAATTTCCAAAGTAGCCATGAGCAATATAGTGTAGCGAACAAGATAGCTTTCATTTAATCGTCTTCGGGCTAAGTGCATCACATTCACATTACAACATTACGGGCGTTCAATAATGGGGTAATGAGAGAGCGGATGGTTAACATGGGTAATCAAATCAGCGTCAAGGTGTAATTGAGGCTCCCCCATCCGTTTTCCATCCAACCCACTAATGAACATCCTGCGAAATTTTGTTATAAATATGATCCAGTTAGTGTAATAATGGAGCACTGAAAATGAGCTTCTGCACACAATATTTGTCTCTGATGTTTCGTAAAATTGTTGTAGTGGATTGTTACATAAGCGCACTTCGTCGGCTGGTTTTCGCTAATTCCTAATTCGTCACGTGTTGAGCAGTCTGTGGTTAGTGGTTTTTCTCGGATGAGTAGCTCGTGCTCGAACAATGCACTTGCCCCGGGCAATGTGGTGTGCATGCGTATTTTTGTGCGTGCACTTTATATTGCTGTCTGGACACCGTTATGCGAAGCGAATTCTTTGTACGTACGCGTGACTGACAATGTTGGCAGTTTTGGCTGCAGTAGGCTGGCCTATTGCCGGCCTAAGTGAGGTTGCTTGAATCACTGCACACACTTTGATTGATATCAGTGTAGTGGCTACCGTGTGGACATGCTTTGATGTGATTGTATTCTGGTTGCATGACATACGAAGTCATACAATCAGAACGTCGAATACGTCGTCACTAGAGTAGTAACGAACGTCAGGCTCTGCATGACGATTTTCCTGAATGAGACCATTGCCAACTATGATATTACTAGTGTTAACCAAAAGGATATCGTTGTTAAAATAACTCATTAAGTGTGGTCAACCATGATAAGTCTGTAATAGTCTTGCAGTATGGCCATTACTACTGAGCCCCTTTATCGGCAAAAACAAAAGGCTCGTCGTTCTGTTTGATTTATCAATACTTTGTCTTCCATTCAAACGATGACTTACAAAAAATTCGAAGTAAAAATACAAATTCCTAAAAGCGAACATGTTTTTCCGTCCTATTTGTGATGCGATTATGACAAAACTTGATCACTTACGAAGCCGGGAAGAAAAGCTTAGTAGAAACTGCAGCTTTTTGTACTAACTGCTAAAGAAATAGGACACATCAGACACGGTGTTTTGGCGACTGACGATGTTATCAATCAGGCAAACGACTAACGGATAAAATCTATGTACAGTTTATTAATTCCAACTATAGAGAATGACAGCAATAAAGCAAACACCATTTACAAAGTTACCACGTACACCCAAATGTGGCAACGAAGTGTAACTACACAGGGACGATGGTTGAATGTCCCGTCCTTAAGAAAGAGTTTTTTGTTTCAACCATCGTTTCAAGTTCAAGGAATAACCAACAAATAAAATGCAAGATATAATTCTGATAAACGCAGCAAAAATATGAGCAGTCAACAGTTCCGAGGTGAGAGGTGTACTTAAGTACACTGTATACTCAAGAAAGAAAATA
>QNGE01008902.1:0-14755 GCA_008508345.1 Paragonimus westermani | reverse complement strand
TCTGGCCACAACACAGCCTGTTCACCAGTATATTTTAGTGACCGGGAGACACTGACACACTGATTCTTCTAAGGACACCTACTGACTAAAGGTAGTTTTAAACAGCTGTTTCGTATAAACTAATTTACATCGTGACCAATTTCTGTATTCATCCGATACAAATTGCAAGTTAAAGAATTATTCAGTNGTTCATTATGTGTCTGAGTCCCAAGTTAATGCACCATTTCAGATCGTGTACAAAATTTTATAAAACAAGATCAGATATTTAGCTGAAATGCTGTCAGTTGGGAGAACGACTAGTTCGCTACTTATCTGGCTAGGTCTTTAAGATATCCCTCTGTGAGCATACGCCTAATTAGCCCGCCAAGATAACTGCGCAGTGAGAGTTCAATTTCAAACTTTCATCCATCGGCCAGATTGTATCGGCCCGATATTGGGTGCTTGTGAACAAATTTACATCAATAGTTCGTTAGCTTTACGGTTTCTTCATTGAGGTGAAAGAATTAACAATGTATACAAGTCCCAAATTGCTTATTAGGTTGTATGCTTGAGCAGCATTATATTCGTCCTTGTCAATCGCATATATGAAGTGATATCCAAACGAATCAAATAATGGATGTGTACAAGCAGAATAGTTCGTCTAGTTAGCAAACAGCTCAATTTTAAGAGTACGAGTGACATATGTGAACACGTGAATTTCGCTCTTCGCACTGGAATCAGAAACGAGGTAGGCAATGCACTAGACTAGGTGAGTGCAGGCTGGTAATAGGCGAACTGGTGAGTAATCCAAATGTTGTGCATACACTAATCAATCAGCAAGTGATGTGGACAGTCATTTCACATTGAAATCACAAAAGCAGACTGAAAACTTGGTTGATAAGAACCCAGTAGGAATGTGTGGCAAGCAACAAGGATTTGGCAATTAGGACAGAGAGCATTAGAATTAAAAATTGAAATTTACTCACTTTTTAGCCCTCAGGTATTGGATTCCCAGGGTGGTCCTAACTCACCTACCAACTGCTCCCGAAAACCTAAAGATGGTTTCTCATGATGTATAGCTAGCAGTCCGGGAAAGGCTCGAGCACGTTTGTTTAGAGCCACACGAACTACACGGAAAGCCCTCAAGGGATCTACTATGTGGTAATATTTCAGCAATAATTCGTTGTGCCACTCAGCCGTCCCAATTTTGGTATTCAGAAGCCATTTTCTGCTGTGTTCCGAAGTTCAAGTGTATACTTGTCTCACTGTAGGGCCAAAGTAATACCAACGGAATATACTGATGTGATCATAAATATTTAAATTCAGCAAGGCTGACACTGAGTCTTTTCTAGGAGTTGAAGGTGTGCGCGTGACTGAAGGGGTCAAAATGTCATTAGGTGATTTATATATGCGAATAACTGCTGTCTCCATATTTTGTCAAATCAACAGTTCCACGTTCTCATACTTGAAAGTTAATGAAAGGTACACCAGATCACGAGATAAAGTTTGGAAGGCGGATCGAAAGTCGGCTAGTCCCAAACGCTCTTCGGAAAAAGGTACACGCTAACAAATTTGACCACGAACCTGCTCGAAGAAACTGAGCAAATCGAGCTTCCAGCAATCCGAACAAAATATAGAAACTGCGTATTATAGCGTGTGAAGCAGCAAAAGATTTTGCGTGTGTTGTGGAACATTAGAAACGAAAGAGCAGACATGTTCTTTATAAAGAAACACATGGTTAAGACACAAAGAGTTAAAACCAAAGAGTTATCGGTTTCGCAACGCATCGACCCTCTCGGAGAGCCTTTATCAAGCGATTTAAATCAGAAAATTCACACTGTACAAGCTTCAAATGAGGTAGTGTGTGTGTTTAACACGCGGTGTGTGGACAGTCTACCAATAGAATGTATGGGTTCACGGTTCACCTGAGGTCACCACGTGACGAGCCCAGGCGCAAACAAGGCTAGATAGTTAGTGTATGCTGTGTGTGCATGTATGCGACCAGTCTACATGCGTGTAGACTGTTTGGGATGGGTGGGTGGCAGGGATCCGCACACCTTTTCGGACGTGGTGTCACTGTTGTCCACCCAGTAAATCGGGCCAAACAACTGACAATTCCAGGCCATCGGAGCAATTCACCGCTTGTGGCGTACTAGCGATCAGCAAGGCTTCTGCCAGTAGACGTTCTTTGTGGTTACAGAAACCACCTTTCAGCACGGTCGGATGGTCGAATTCAACTTGGTGTTGGTTGAGGATCGCGTGTACAGCAATGGCTGAATCGTGTTCTAATTTCCGAAATCGCTCAGCGTCGGTAGGGGACTTCTTACTACACCTTACATGTTCTTTAGTGCGTATTTCAAGTTGTCGGGCAGTCTATCCGATGTATGAGGCTTGACAATCTTTACATTTAATTCGGTAAACACAGTTTGACTGCTCCAGAACTGTTCATTTATCCGTTAAGTGGACTAACTTATTCCTTACCGTGTTTGTGGCTTTAAATGCCACTCTGATATTGTACTGATTGAGGGCCCGTCTAAGATCCTCCGAGGTATTCCTTTTGTACGGAATAACAATAGTCGATAGCCAGTTCCTATGCTCGTTGATCTTGTTGCAATGTGCATCCTGAGTTGGGCGTAGCATCCTGTCACAGCAACCGTTGGCTTTAAGTGTCGATTTCACAATCGTGTATTCTTTCGAGATCTCGTCCTCAGAACTGGTTAATAACAAGGCCCTGTGAAATAAACTGGATGTGACTGCCTACTTAGTCCACATTGGGTGTTCTGAGCTAAAGCAAAGGTACCGATTAGAATGGGTATCCTTTCTGTCGGGGAAGTCGCCAGTTCCCCGAAAATATTGTGCGACAAAAGCTAACAAAGTACACTGCCGAGTGACCCTCATAGTTGGCACCGTCATGCGCCACTTCGTCCTTCAATCCTTGCGCCAAATCTATGGTGCCCCACCTACGCGCCTCCACGCTCACATGCCGACATCCCGCCTACGCGCATCACTGTACTATTCGGCTCATCAATTGGTCCGCCTTTAATTTGGTCTTCCTATTGGTCACATACCCTTTTAATACGGTCTGGTTCGGATTGAGTGACATGAAGGAACTCTGTCCGGAGTCCAATCTTCTCCCTGTGTTCATGCGTCAGCTCGGGTGGTTGTGTTGGCCGGGAAGTGTCGAACTAGTCGTGCATATTCTGTTGTCCGTTGCTCGTTACCGTTGACTATCGTTCCGTTATTCTGTTGTCTGTTAACGTGCTCGCAGGACAAGCGAACCAGTTACAACATACTGGCGAACGGGCCTGGTGATTTTCAATCATGGTTGACGAATGCTTAGATTTGAAACATCTCGCCCAGCAGCTCAAGCTTATCGGGGCACTCACTGACCGTTTATCTACATCAAACTTGCCCAACGGCGTCCGCCGGTGGGAAGCAATCAGTTGACGCTGTCGCAAGCGGTATCACCGAATTTCATTACGATGTCTAGGCTGGTTTGACGTTTGAGCGCGAACCAGTGGACCATGAGCTGAGTTTCCAAGATTGCAGAATACACAAGCTTGAAACGTTGACATTCGCGACTGACCACACCGGCATGAGTGACGTGGTCGTCGTCTGACTCGGCCAGTTTTAGACACTGGTACCTTGTGTTGAAGAAGGAAGATTGGTCACCGAAAACGGACCGCAACGTCAAAACCGTATCCTTGAAGGAGCTGTCACGTGGATTCTTTGGAAGGATGAAATTGACGTAATTCACGTGCTCAACAGTACCGAGTTTGCGTAAAAGGAGACGGACCTTCCACGGTTCGTCCTGCATACCGAAATCGGCATTAAACAAATCCTCGTACCGTCTGAACCAGGCGACAAACGTCAAACCAGCCTAGACATCGTAATGAAATTCGGTGATACCGCTTGCGACAGCGTCAACTGATTGCTTCCCACCGGCGGACGCCGTTGGGCAAGTTTGATGTAGATAAACGGTCAGTGAGTGCCCCGATAAGCTTGAGCTGCTGGGCGAGATGTTTCAAATCTAAGCATTCGTCAACCATGATTGAAAATCACCAGGCCCGTTCGCCAGTATGTTGTAACTGGTTCGCTTGTCCTGCGAGCACGTTAACAGACAACAGAATAACGGAACGATAGTCAACGGTAACGAGCAACGGACAACAGAATATGCACGACTAGTTCGACACTTCCCGGCCAACACAACCACCCGAGCTGACGCATGAACACAGGGAGAAGATTGGACTCCGGACAGAGTTCCTTCATGTCACTCAATCCGAACCAGACCGTATTAAAAGGGTATGTGACCAATAGGAAGACCAAATTAAAGGCGGACCAATTGATGAGCCGAATAGTACAGTGATGCGCGTAGGCGGGATGTCGGCATGTGAGCGTGGAGGCGCGTAGGTGGGGCACCATAGATTTGGCGCAAGGATTGAAGGACGAAG
Organism: Paragonimus westermani; assembly: GCA_008508345.1. NCBI lineage: Eukaryota > Metazoa > Platyhelminthes > Trematoda > Plagiorchiida > Troglotrematidae > Paragonimus > Paragonimus westermani. Next base: position 10,325 of record QNGE01008902.1, on the reverse strand, counting down.
TGGCGCATGACGGTGCCAACTATGAGGGTCACTCGGCAGTGTACTTTGTTAGCTTTTGTCGCACAATATTTTCGGGGAACTGGCGACTTCCCGACAGAAAGGATACCCATTCTAATCGGTACCTTTGCTTTAGCTCAGAACACCCAATGTGGACTAAGTAGGCAGTCACATCCAGTTTATTTCACAGGGCCTTGTTATTAACCAGTTCTGAGGACGAGATCTCGAAAGAATACACGATTGTGAAATCGACACTTAAAGCCAACGGTTGCTGTGACAGGATGCTACGCCCAACTCAGGATGCACATTGCAACAAGATCAACGAGCATAGGAACTGGCTATCGACTATTGTTATTCCGTACAAAAGGAATACCTCGGAGGATCTTAGACGGGCCCTCAATCAGTACAATATCAGAGTGGCATTTAAAGCCACAAACACGGTAAGGAATAAGTTAGTCCACTTAACGGATAAATGAACAGTTCTGGAGCAGTCAAACTGTGTTTACCGAATTAAATGTAAAGATTGTCAAGCCTCATACATCGGATAGACTGCCCGACAACTTGAAATACGCACTAAAGAACATGTAAGGTGTAGTAAGAAGTCCCCTACCGACGCTGAGCGATTTCGGAAATTAGAACACGATTCAGCCATTGCTGTACACGCGATCCTCAACCAACACCAAGTTGAATTCGACCATCCGACCGTGCTGAAAGGTGGTTTCTGTAACCACAAAGAACGTCTACTGGCAGAAGCCTTGCTGATCGCTAGTACGCCACAAGCGGTGAATTGCTCCGATGGCCTGGAATTGTCAGTTGTTTGGCCCGATTTACTGGGTGTACAACAGTGACACCACGTCCGAAAAGGTGTGCGGATCCCTGCCACCCACCCATCCCAAACAGTCTACACGCATGTAGACTGGTCGCATACATGCACACACAGCATACACTAACTATCTAGCCTTGTTTGCGCCTGGGCTCGTCACGTGGTGACCTCAGGTGAACCGTGAACCCATACATTCTATTGGTAGACTGTCCACACACCGCGTGTTAAACACACACACTACCTCATTTGAAGCTTGTACAGTGTGAATTTTCTGATTTAAATCGCTTGATAAAGGCTCTCCGAGAGGGTCGATGCGTTGTGAAACAGATAACTCCTTGTGTCTCAACCAATTAGTTACTTAATGGTTAGCTTCAGGCAACCCACATTATTTTTCCGCATGTCCGTTCTGTGTGCGATTCTGATGTACTAGCTGACTTGTTCGTTTCATTTCGTGTTGGATACCTCTGTGTATGAACTGCATTCATGCCAGTACGCGGGATTTCCGCAAACGCAACTGATTTTCCTTTTCGATTTCGGTGTTAAACTTACCCATTTGGTGCAAGCTTTTGCGATGTATGCAAGCGTGCTTAATTTGGTTGTTTTACCTACAAATTACGAACATATGGTCCATCTATCCCTTGCACAAATGCGTTAAATTTGCGATATTTTATGCTTGATTTCCAACAGAATGAGTAGATACATTGACTTAGAAGGGAAATTCTTGTTCATGAAGCATTTTTGAGAGATATGAAGCGTTTGTCCGTCAACTGTGCTTTATCCAAATCGAACTTCAAAAATCTATGCAGGAAAGCACTTTTCGTTTGCGGGAGAAAAACACATTCATATTAGAAACGAGCGTTAAACTAATTTAGGTAACCAGACGAAACTTTGTCACACATTTTTGAAAGACAAAATAGGACTCAAACTTGACATGGAAACCCATTCAAAGACAGATTCAGATGAGTTGAAAAATGAATTTTTCCATTAGGGTGTGTTGTCTCGTTGGGGTTGGTATGCCATTAAATGCGGGCGATCTTTTACCAGTCTGATTTGGTGCAATGCACGTCAAACCCGCGTCCACAACTGGTCGTTGAGAAGTGTGATGGACGTATTTTGTTGGTTGCCACTTGCAAATCTGACTACTCCATTGCTGGGTTGGAACAGTGACTGGTTAACCTTGTGCATCCTGATAATGTTTCTGTTGCAAACAATTTGCTGGTGGATGCACAAGTGAACGATTCGACGGTGATTAATCTTTCTGTTTTTTTTCTAAGGAATGTCAATCCGAACCGTTTTCTAGTGTTGTTATTGTTACCATCAATATGTATTCTACCATCACTGTATGATGTTTGCTTGATCTTCCCACGGAACCACAAACTGGGGGCATTTAACTGTGTGTTATGTTTTGGCTGTCTATAGTGGGTTAAGGTGCCAGCATTCTTGACCAGAAAGGACAGCTGGTAATGGTTGCACATCATATTTGTCGGGTAAACTACGAACTACCTAGGGTACCATATTTTCTGGGAATGAACTCCCACCATCAATGAACAGATACTTGCACCAAAAATACAGATTCACATTCACCAGATTCGTTTTTCAATTTTGTATGACACATGCAAATTAACAGTATAAATGCCTGTTTTTCATATTATTCCACCGAATACATAAAATGAGGCAACATTGCTGCCAATGGTGTGGTGGGGTGATACGCTGTCGTGTTATTTGAAGTATCCAAGTGACATTCACCACTGGGGAGTTTGCGATTGTGTAATCAGACACTAAAGCTGCATGAAATATGTTCAGTGCACTGAATACTATGTTGAAAGTGACTTTTGAGTCAGCAGAGTGATTTACCTAGATAGTGGGATGAAGTATGCAGTTAAGCTGTCTAGCATAACAGAGGGGCGCTTACGTCTTCTGATGGTCAGTAGTTTTGAATGAGTAGGGTGCTGAACTCGAGCAAAACAAGCTCGACGATTGTCACAAAACAGTAGTTTATGAGCCTGTAAGGCAACGGCTGTACTGCGTTCATGATCAAAATACAGTGTGTTTTTACACTGAAATACGGCCACGCTTTCATGAGGCAACTTGGCTGGTTGCTGTGGCACGACCGAAGTTGATGAAGTAAACGATCCGACCTGTTCACTTGTGAGTAATACTGCAAGTGGCATACCATGGAGTCTAAACGCAGGACGCAGCATTCAGATGCACTAATAATGCGATTCAACAAAAGCAAAACTTTAACCTAATGCGTCTGTTTGAAACTTGTTGGTTAAAAACTCCGTAAAAATGCAAACTATGCAATCATTTGTAATTGCTACCCTAACAGAGTGGCAAAACGTTTCCGACACATTCCAGTGCATCTAAGATTATTCACGGGAACACATAAGACGCACGCCTCAACCGAAGCTTCCCTTGCTGACACCTTCAAGGAACTAAACCCGAAATTACAACAAAATTCCCCAACTACTTATCAGTAATCAAAAGCTCTACGGCTAATTTTTATGCGTCCAATGTGATTGAGTTGGCTGGAACGCAGAACAATATATGATTTGGTATCCGATCGGCTCAGAAGATATGGCCGTGGTATCAAAGTATGAATTAATAACTAAAAACATTGAATTATATGCAGACAGTATCATGCAGATCCAGGTTGTGGTCTACCTTCCCCATCACGTGCTGCACGTTGAGCTAAACAACCGTGAAAACCAATCACGTACTTTTAGTAAAGTAAGGAACGTTTGTTCTACACTCATCGTGGCTTTTAGATGGAAAGGTTCGTTCAGATGTTTCTTCCTCTGCTACAACAATATAAAGACGTGTTTACCATCCTTATACGCTCACTCAAGACGACCAAACACTGAGATAATCCAACCTTGCACCAATATGCCATTTGCTGGACTGAACTGATCCCAAAGAGTGGTCAGACAAAAACGCTACACTCTTTGGCCTGTTGAATGCATCCTGCTTCTTGAAAATCGCATACTGCCTGTGAAACTTTTCAACAATGATGAGTGAAACTGTTAGTAGTCAAACCCAACTTGTCGATTACTCATCTACAGTTGACATTATTCCGCGCTAGCGGTTGTTAGTCGAAGGTCTTGAGCAGCTCCAAAACTAAAGGAAGACTACAGATACATAACCCCATGACCGTGTCTCATAATCAACCTGATGCGAAACGAACCAACAAGAGTGTGCAGTTGCAATTTTCACCGTGTAGTCTATAAATATAACCGCATTAAATAAATCAGTACATTTTGAATTTCATTTAGTTTTAGACCACAAAGCACACTACGTCTACGATAATGCACATTGGAGTAATCAAAATACGGTAAATTTACTCGGAACAGCTCTTTCTCTTCTGTAAAACGCGCTTTAATGATGCCTGTTTGGGATGGTTGAATGACAGTTCGCCCCGTGCACTCCTTCTGAAATACATATTGGTAAGTATGTATTCATTGTGTGCTCGATGGTAGTAGTGAACTAACAAGGAATACAAAAACCTGTCCGCCAAGTTTCCTGTGGTCCCAACGTTGTCACATAAGTGCCAAATGTGAATCTGTATGTTGATCGAAAGTCTGTAGTCCTTCCGTAGTCGGATTCATTATTTCCATGTACTTTGTTAAGTTGGATGACAGTTGCTTAACTTACAGATGCCCTGCTACCGAACTGGAGTCAAATTCCAGAAACATCTGTGACACAAAATGTGTTTATGCGAATGAATAGTTGCTAAGATTAATTTACACCAGTAAGCCAGATCTCCTTTTGGTAATAGATAATAGATGCCATCAGACGCGTATCATGAGGCTTTTCCATTTCTTTTGCCTTTAGTAGGGTTTTATACTTGGGCATCAAACTTACCACAAAGTTGCCCCTTGTTAAAACCGGGGTTTTAAGTTGAGCATTCAAGTCGCCTTCCGTTTCTCTGATACCCATTTGTTTAATCAGCACCAAGGTTAAATGAGAGCATCACAGGATAAATCGTATTACCAGTTAAGCTATTGTTTGTTGGAAAATGCCTTGAAAGGTACTGAACACATCTTTTTCTTGATCCACACCAGATGAATTTAGCGACGAAAACGGCATACTAGTCTCACCGTGATTTAAAAGAGACCCAGCTGAAAACAATGTGAACTTTAGTCGGGTTCGAATATGTGAGAGAAACAGCATGTCTAGGTGCAGCAATTACTGTACATGCTGGGTCAAGAGGTCACTCAGTTACCTATCACGAATGGCAACATGTTTATTTGAACAATGCTCAAGTCAGATCAGCAAAAGTGGGGGGCATACAACAACAATAATAATGCTGCTGAGATCATCAGACGGATCGGAAGAGTTTTCGGACGATCTTTATCAAACAAGTTACGGGAATCCGAGAGTCAAAGCATTGTGTAGATACAGTCTTCCAGTGCACCGGCTTGCAATCAACTAGATGTGTCGTGAGACATCTTACCGATGTTCAGTGGGCTTGGAAGTAGTGGAAAGCTAGCAGTCAGGCATCCCTGTCAAAAGGAGTGATTGTAAATGGCACCAGTGTCATTTAGGTCACATTCAGACAGCATCCCGTCGTGTTGTCCTACAAAACAAGTTGAACTTTTTAGAGCCTGGTTGAATTATGTACGCAATCTACTATGTTTTACTCGAACAATTCGGTATCGTTTGTTTTACTTACAGTAACCACCTGCAGTAACATGTCACATTGTGACATGCCAAATAAATCAAACTTCCATCAGATGTTTGGCTTTTGCTCTAAGTAATAATATGGCACCTGATACACTTCGGACTATCACAGATTGCTTACCAACAGTTGTGACCACATCTTCACGCGAAGTTTTTCGGTCCAAACTTTGCTATCGCCTCTCACTTTTTCCAACCATAAATGGTAAGTAACCTAGATTGTGAGAATGGAGAAGGAAAGAAAGTGAACGTATCCTACCGGTTTGAAATCGGGGATTAGTTTATTCCATACGGTGAAGGACACTTAATCCTTAGTGAATTTTCCGACGTAATAAAACGAGGCAACACCATACTTTCACTCGTCATAACATTCCGACAGTCTAACAGAGTGGCGGAACGTTTCTCGCCACATTCCAGGGTGTCCTAGATTAATCACAGGAACACATGAGATGCATGCCTCAACTAAAACTTCCCTCCATAACGCCTTGCAAAAACCAGAATCATAATCACTGTGAGGTGAATTAAAATCAATGGGGTTAGTTAGAAGGATAGTGTGTGTCTTTCAACACAATCTGGTTGATAAGACCAATCGTTTCTACATTTCTGTGGAATTCATGTGGGTGGCTATTTTTGGTGATTCTATGCTGCAACAGACTTCATTTTCATTTTTTCCCTCTGGTGCAGAATTTTCCCATAATGGGTGCACAACCTCGGATTCGGACACACTCACGTATATTTCCAATTTGCTGCTTGCGGTTGAAGTTAAAGCTAGGATTATGGTGTATCAAACACCAAGACCGTATTCATGCCTGATTGACGAAAACCACGCTCTTCCTTCACTCAGTAATCTAACTATTATACAAACAAGCCAACAGGCAGGTCTGTACATGCATTAGAGATCAACACCATCCGCAACTGTTGTTTAGTTGACACACGGACTTCGGAATTCTGGCACTGTAATCAGCCTGCACGCCACTTCTGACTAACCTACAACGTGCGTACAAGATGCATATTTTTGAAGGTGTTGCAATTCATACAGTGGTGGTTTTTGAATTGCGCTTATCACTGCTTCTCCGTGTACATATCACCAGTCCTCTTCGTTCTACCCAATATGAAAGAAAGGAACGCATGTCAAATTGGCCACCAGTTTGGTACTATGGCATATTCTGTTGCATTTTGTTGTCCAGAACCAGAAAGAGATGAAAGTGATCATCAGCGCGACAAATTACCGAACTCTGCACGGCACATGGACAAGATGGTCCTGGTTGGAGACTTAAGTGCTCAAGTAGGCAAGCTAGAGACTGACCAAGATGCATTAGATGTTCAACCCTCTGAGTGTCCAGGCAAGTTACAGCGAAAGTTGTGCCACAGGTTTCGCTGATATTCGTAGTATCTGACAAGTGTTAGATTTCGGTGTTCCCGCATTCAGCATGTAACTGCTTTCATCGCCAGTTGTAATCACACATTGACCAGATGGTTGTCAGCAGTTGACGGCAGGACAATTCCAAGAAATCTGAGAAAACCGAAAAGTTGGTCTATTTCCAATTATACGCTACTATGTGCCACGTTATTACTGGTTTTGACCAGGTGCCCCTACGTCGTCAAACACAACGCGACCTACCCAAACTGTGAAATATGAAAGCTATGTATCTACAAAAGACGTACGTGATTCCGTCGATCAGACGGGATTGAAGTACATAGGGTGCATATCCAATATATAACGCCTGAACCATCACTGCTGATTTACCTATCAACTGCTGCATTTCTTCATGAACAGTGAAAGTTGCTGAAGTCTTTCGGACGACTCAATCTGACAGCAATTAAAACTGAGTTATCAAGGATTCTCGATAAAAGATCAAGAAGTAACGGAGATGGTATTTCGAAAACTGGCTGACCTACCAAGCTAACAAGATAACACAAGGCGTTGTTATTCATTACATCTGGGAAAGGAATGGCGAGTTCGGCTATGACCTGCAGTAGGCCCCAGGAAGCTAGGCTGAGCAATCCCAACCGCAAGTCGACCGGCCACTCGGATCAATAACTAGGCCATCGTACATCCTTCATGTTAATTGGTGTTTTGATGGATTGAGCTCTTGGCAAAAGTAATCTCACTGGATATGAAGTTCCTGGACATTGAAAATACATCTGGTTCAGGTGAACTCCTTGCGGTTGTAAATACATTCAACAGATATTCTGTCGGATGTGAGTGATCTGCCATTGTACACATTATCCAATGGGGAATTTCAGAACAGTTCGTTTTCTTTCCCATTGGAATAATCCGGCGAGTAGTGTTTCGGTAAGCTTAAATACTACAATGGTGATATACTGTTCAAGATGATTCGACAGTATTCTCTAATATTGCTTTCACGCGGAATACCACCAGCCTATAACAAAGTCCTGGGCTCGTTCCTGATGTTATAGGCTATCTTCTGAGTAAGACACATGATGATATCACAGCAACGGTTGCTCATTAGTGTCAGTGTGAAGGGCATGCATTTGTGTGATAACTGATCATCGGAAGTGACCACTAACAAAGCCATGTGAAATAATCGAGATACAGTTGTCTATTTGGCACACATAGGGCGTTCTAAACGAATGGTAAGGTGCTGCCTTTTTCGTACACTTGCGTTGTCCATCTTGCCATTAGCTTTTCCATGTGTTCTGCAGTACAGGAAAGTGAGATCTCAGTTTCCTATTCACATTCAGTCGTGAAGTAAATGTACGGGTTGAGCAATTTCACACGTTACATAAATGTGTCAATTGATTCAATGCGTATGATGAACGATACATGATCGACGTACCTCTAATAAATTTTAGTTGGTTCAGTAGAATCGTGAAATTCTACCTCCTAAGACGTTCATAAAAGTTGGCAACATTAGAAAATATTGAAATGTTACTGTTCATTCCGGCCGGATGTTTTTATACAATCAACGAAAATGACCCCGCTAGGTTAAATACCACAAGTCTCTGTCATAATTGATATATCGTGGAATTTATTACGCACCTGCAAATTATTCATGGGCACTTGGGAAGTTGTCCGCTAGAGATGCCACTGAATGCAATCATATTGTTTTTGTTAACGTTCAACTCATTTACACACAACCCTCATGTTTGCTTGCTTTCTCTTCACACATTATTTCAGCAGATTGGCGTATTTCAAAGAATCAACATGCAAAAAGTCCTTCTATTCTTTCCCCTACGGAACAATTCAATTTGTGCTTGTTTTGCGAAAAATAACTGAAATATTTTCTGAGATACTGAACCATTCAAATATTCATGTGACACATTCATTGTAGATCCATGGTTACCAAGAGACAATCTCATTCNTGTGTTTGTTTCGCAGGACATAACTGAAATATTTTCCGAGATACTGAACCATTCAAATATTCATGTAACACATTCATTGTAGATCCATGGTTACCAAGAGACAATCTCATTCCCGTCATTCATAGGCAAGGTACATTGTTCATGGTGCTAAAACATAAACAAACATTTGTTTCGACTTTTTTCAGGACCGTTAAACTTTAAATGGTATAACTCAAACTTTGGAAAAGCACTATTAATCACACTTTACATTCCAACACACCTTTCATTTATGCAATATGGTTTCGTTCGTAAAAGTTACAATTTTCAAAATGTTCTTTGTTATCCCACAGCGATATTTACTACGAAATAGCATACTGCTTACTGCCAAGGCAGTGTATGTTGCAGAAATTTCTGATTGAGAAAACACGATACGAGATTTCTGAATGCAAAACTGTATGTTGTGTCTTCGCGTAATTCCTTCATATTTGGGGAGAGCGCCTTAATGGAATAATCCTGTGGTTCATTACATGTAAGCATCTGTCAACCACCAATAAGACATCCGATAAGGCGTTCGACAAGCAGTGTGATTATCTGTCCGTTCCCGAGGCATACAGCTATTTGCACGTGGCCCCTTAACCCAGTATTCGTTATTTCAACTCCGTCTTCTCCATCGCCCGTGTATCACAAATCAAAGATGTGTGAGTTGCTTTCAATAGAATAACGAAATTATTCTCATGCATTTGAGCAGGCTGGTACTCAGTTAATCATAATCAGTCTCTCGGCAGCTGGTTACTTTGAAAACCACTTAAAATTCCCCACTGCCCACGACTGTTATGTGAGCACGACTTCCAGTGTGGTGCGTTGTCACAATTCATGGCTGCAAACTCAACGATTCCAAAAAACGTAGCATGTGAATGCAGCCCGTTAAAAAATCGCCTTATTGCCAGACGGGGTGTGGTCATTAGGTTGGTTACATTCATGTTGTCATCAAACTGTTAGGAAACTGGAACATTTAGCCACATCGTTCTCAGTGAACCGGCTGTCTAGTTTACAGCCATCCTGTGGCAGCACTAACAGCTCCGTCGTGTAGCACAACCACACCAACTAGTCCTATTTTAACTGACACCTGAGCCGTCTTGGTGAATGCCGTTTAGTGTGATCACTGTGTGGGATCGATGGGAAGAAACTAACCTATTTCTGGTCACGCGCCTCTCAATTATTGAAAACGCATTGCGAACGTGGATACTTCTAAGTTGTCATCGATTATGGATATTGCACGTGGGTTGCAAGACAAGTTAGGTGTAACTGTTTAGTGAACGACAACGTGGAGAAGAGTCATGATTTCTGCGCTCAGGATCTGTTCACGACCAAAGTGCCAGGGAACGCGACCTGCAATTTCCATCACTGGATCTCCTTGATGGTCCTGGTTACTTTTCTCATGTTTGTTGCTTTGTACTGCCGAATGAGTTATTCGTGAAGGGGGAAGATCGTGGTGGAATGTGGCAAAATCCTGGACGTGAAT